>JASDQU010737947.1:380823-442207 GCA_032191745.1 Picea mariana
GAGATATGTGTGAGGATTTAAAGGGATTATATTTTGTAATAATGGAAAATAGGTTGAGAGAATAGTGGATCTGTAATAATGAGATGGTTATCTTATCTTCAAGGCTCTCATGTATAAAAGAGAGTGCTCTCTCTTCATGAGAATTCAATTAGGATGTAATTAGAATTAGAGTAGTAATTAGGATTCAAAAGAGAAAGGGATTCTTAGCTTTGATTCATATTCTTTCATTGTTATGCTTTCATGATTGTCATTTGATTATTGTTATGTAATTCAAGATAGCTTTATTGTGTGATCTCACATATGTTATTTGTCGTTAACTCTTCACATGTTGTATTGCTTTTCCTTTATGCAATTTCCTACTTTCCTAGATTAATGTTTCCTGCTTTCCTAGATTAGTTTCATTTCAGCAATTTAGATTAGATTACTTCTACTTCAGTCCTGCATATATAGTGCATGTGCTTCGTAAGCCTACGAACCTCGGATTAAAAAATTAAATGGTTGGGAAAATACTACAACGGAATTAAACGACAATATTTCCGCCTAACAATTTTATGTTGAGATGATGTTCGACACGACTCACATGGTTGATGAAGATCTTGTTGTTATTGGTTATGAATTGAGCTTATGAAGTGTTGATTCCTTATGTTACTACAGCCTATGCTATTCATTAATGTCATTTTTGTCTATTCTTATCGCACCTGCATAACAAACATGTTAGTAAAATTACATGAAGGGAAGTTTTGAGAGAGGCAAAATACTAGAACAAATTCAAGGGAAGGGGACCTAGTTCTGCAATATCACATGTGAATAACTTAAAGGAAATGAGAGACAATTGCAAGGGGAAGATTTTAAGGCTATCCTAACTATACTACATGCATGAAAATACTTGATGATTATTGTTAATCCCTAGATAACAAGTAAATGGTTATGAAATTGTGATTGAATTACATGTTTAATATGCATATGGTGTGAAATGTTGGTGGCGCACTTGGCAAGGTGATAGTGCTAATGGTTATGCAATGGTTAATTGAATTATGTGGTCGATCCACATATGGTATATTTGGATAGATTGAATGTCAGTGGCTGATTTGACAAGGTGGTGAATGTTAATGGTTATGCGATTTTGTTTGAGTTATATATTAAGAAATTGGATATATGATATGGAAAGTGCATTTGGAAAGTAACCTATGCGGATTCCAACGCAGAGTTAAATTAATCATGTTAATTGGAATATGGTTGTCATGTATTGATGAGTAAATGAATTGTGGGTGGAGGTGATGTGCATTTACTTCACGTCACCTTTACCCCTCCTGTTCACCTCCACCCTAATTGAGCTATTGTTTGATCTTGTTGTTGTGGTTATGATCCAAAATTTTAGCAGGGAAGAACCGCTCGACCATTTCTTGTTTTAAGGAATTCGATTACATGCATGTCTTTTTTGGCCATCCATGATTCTGCTCTGGTTATGAAATGATTACTGGCTCAGGTGTATGGGTTTGTGTTTTCCTAAGTATTGCAACTATGGAAATTTGTGTTCTTGGAATGAAGAGTGGATGGTTCTTCCTGTAACAATTTTGATTTCATCGAGGTTATTGGTCTTCCTGGGTGATAGCTCTTTGTTATCACTATTGTTTGGTTGGAGGGTTTTTGTTTAGTCTTGGGTGGATAGCTATATTCATGCACTATTACTAAATCCAGTCTCTGGCTTTCATGGGTTTAATGGTTGGAGGTTTTCCATGTCACTATGTTTTGTTCACTTCGACATTGGTTGATTGCACCACCAAGGGTCACAAAATGAGGTTCTTGTTCTTCCTCGACCCTCTCTTCTCCTCTGTGTTGTGATTGTTTACCAAATAGCACGAGGGTTATACCCTTTTCCCTACCTTTCAGTTATGGACACTATCATAGATTTGTGCTTGACCATGAATGATTCGTGGTTCGTCCTATATGCACCATGGCCTTGGAGGTTTTTCCATTACAAAGAGTGGATCTGCTCTCTCTGTGTTGACTACAGAACAACCTTGGCCCTCCAGTATGGAAATTGTTTAAGAAGACCAGCTTGGCCTATTTTTTTAAGACTCGGTTTTTGATTGGATGGTTGTATAATTTTTTACTATTTTGAGAACATGCTCTCCCAATTGGTCGTATGACAGTTGTGTTGGTTGGTATATAGTCACTGGCTCAGTTATAATAGTGGTAAATCCTACATTACTAGTTGCACTTTCAAAGAACACATATAATCTCCTTATGTTGATAGCTCAGTGTTGTTAATGGAAAGGGCCTCTGCCCCGATTCGATTGGATGCGTGGGTATGCGTCATTGCTATAGCTTGTTAGGTTGTTGATTTTTTAAGACAGTGACGAGTTGTTTGGTAGATACACAGTCACTGGTAATTGCACTGATGATTATTTGAATCTTTAGCTAGAATTGGTGAAAATGTTTGATGTTTCTCATGTCACGTTGTGTGTTTGAAAAATAAATAATGGTCATGGTAACTATGGTTTTCTCTTGGGGCCAAACAATTATTGAACCAGATGACTTTGGGAACTATATCCTTATGATTGTTTGATTGTTTAATCCTGAAATTGCACAACATAGTTGATCACAGTTGGGCTAAATTGAAGTAATACTGTGTTGGGTTGATGACCCAACAACAAATTGAGCTATTGTTGTCACTGTGTGTTTGGTTTGGTAAAATGGAAATATTGCATCGTGTTTTTTGGGTGGATCCGCATTGTGTATAGTATGGATAGCTTAGGCTTCACAAATTTTTAATCATGTTTATCGATCATTTGTTATGAAGGGCATGTTGTCGAGGCTTTGTCGTGTTGGATAGATGGCCCAAATCTTTAACCCATATTGAATTGTTTTTTTTTTTCAGTGGCAAAATTACATTGCCTGGGCAAGTTACCCTGTGCATATATTGTGTCTAAATGGTGGTTGTTGGTTGTATATTTGAATATCAATTTAGGTTTCAGTTTGATCTTGTTTCTTTGGTTTCTACCTATAGATATGATAATGAATATCATTGCATTTTGATGGGCTCTATTGTAGTAATAGTGACTTCATTATTATTTTGAAAACATGACTTTTGAGTATGGTTGTGGATTGAAGAAACACATGGGAAATGGTTGTTTTCGATGGTTAACAGAGTGAGATGGCTACTATTTGGAAATTGTTATAAGGTTCAAATAAGGGAACAAAATCCTTTTTACATATTGTATAGGATGCCTACTTTTTTGTGATGGCACTGTGTTGGATATTTGATTATGAACAATGAACTAGTTAAATACACAGAAATTATTATTTAGTCAAGTGATTGATGGTTGATGCATCTCCTTTCGTAGAATGTTTTATGGATCACTTAATTAATTCCATGAAAAGTAATATTCCTTCTTCCATTCCATTATTTCACTTTCCGCTAATTACAAACCCCATCACCTCCCATATTCATTTTTCACTCCCTATTTTGAGATTGATTACAATCAAGAGAATTTCTATTTTAAAATGGATGAAAGTGGTAGTGTCTTGTGTGGATTGCAGTGAGGTTTTATGGATTTGCTTTACAGTTGATTGTTGTTTTCATTGAGAAGTGACCATGTCTTCTCCCCTTTCATTATATCATATTTTCTCTCAATACAAACCCCTCACATATGCCAGAACCCTTTTTCACCCCCCTACTCATTGATTAACAGTAAAACAATTTGTATGGATTGGATTGCATGAGTCTGATACATTCTAAGCCAAATATATTTCATATTTTTAAGAGTTTTCATGTATGGTTATTTAAAATACAATTTTCTAATCGATCACGCATGCAGGATGAGTTTTTTCAGTCGTGGAAGCCATGTTTGAGGAAACAAAGGTAGAGGTAATTAGAACCGAGGCCCAAGAAGGCCTAGGTTCTCCATACATTTTGACGTTGATTCAGAAGAGCTTGGCCAATTTTTTCATGCCAAATTATTTAATTGGATTGGGCAGGGAATATTACAACCTAGGCCTAAAAGGCCTCCTTTCCAAGCCCCACAGGCCCCTGGTATCCCTTTAGCTCCTCTTGTCTTCTTACAACCCAAGGTCCCTGAAAATGATGGATGGTAGGAGATTGTCCACCCGACAGTATCCCAACATCGTGGCTTGCCCCACTTGTCTTTGCCTGCTCCTTCACCGGTTAACCCCATTGTCCAGGTTTCCCTTGACCACTCGCCAGTGCAATCCTCCCATGCTAGAAAGATATTAAAAACTGAGACCCACCATGCCCTCGATAAAGGAAAAGTTGTTGCTGCCCCCTCCTCACCCTTCAATGGCTCTAACAAATCCGTGTCTTCTCAGATGCATTTGAGGGATGATTGTTCCCATGTGATCAATGAGATTTAGCCTAAAGGCTCTCCACAGCCAAAGGCAAATTTAGGAAAATTAAGAGGTGATAGTAGCAACCAAGGAAGGGTTGCATCACAGACTGGGAAATAGGCTTTTGAGTTTTTCTTATATCTATTGTTTTATGACACTTGACTCATGAATCTTTGGAAAACATGTTTATTTTGGATATATGAGTATTATTTTTGAAATAATTTCAAATTTCATGAGTTTAAATTACCAAAAGTAAATATGTTGATGGGAGACACAAGGAGGTGTGTTTTTATTAACTAATGATTGTTATGAACTAAAGGGAGTCACAAGGGGTCCCACCTACTAGTTATTATTT
Organism: Picea mariana; assembly: GCA_032191745.1. NCBI lineage: Eukaryota > Viridiplantae > Streptophyta > Pinopsida > Pinales > Pinaceae > Picea > Picea mariana. Next base: position 385,526 of record JASDQU010737947.1, read on the forward strand.
AATTATGACCCTTAATTATAATTATTACTCTTCCCCCTATCTAAAGTTTGTTGATTCTTTTAATTAACTTAACTAATGAGTTGGTTCAACTTCTTAAACCAATTCTAATTTGTTAAAAGAAAAAAGGAAGGGAGGAACAAGAGAAGGAGAGAAGCAAAAGCATGCTAAGGTTTTCTTATGTTGAGATAGTTCAATTTTCATTCATTCATATATTCATCATAGCCTAATTCTATTTTTTGATAGTAGGGCCTTATTGTAGACAACAATATTCAGGGCTAGATCAAATCATTTAGACACTTGTTTTTCAGAGGTGCTGATCTATCTTTGATAGTCTGTGTAGACTTGTTTGTTTGTGAATTAATTTTCATGACTGATAAAGGCTATTGTGCAGAGTCGAGTGGGCAACAATCTATGGCAAGTTGATCCAACTTTTAGATTTTAGTTTTGGTTTTCTATCAGAGGTCCTTTTGTATGTTCCATTGGGGATGTCTAAGTTTGACTTTGGTCCAATATTTTTGTATGAGATTTTGTAAAGAAAATGACTCTTTGGTGAATTGGAATGAAATAAAGGATTGCTTTATGTCTCATCTGTCTTGATTATCATCTTGGTGTCTTTACTTCTGTTCTTAAATTTATTTCAGTAACTGTTATATTCAGAAAATTACATAAAAAGTGAATTTCCAACAAGCTTTTTATTGATAAAAGACTAGCCTAAGCACTCATAATTAATACTTGTGAGTTAGGATGTTATTTTTGTTGGCTATAAACATAGGGTGATATTCCCTTCTACCTTGCTTTAGCAAAGTAAAGTCTGAAAATGATTGAGTAAGATTATTTCATATCTTTTCCAAAACATTTATTTGGCGACCATATTGGGGAGATCTTCGATATATCTCCGGTTAAATTTTTATATTCGAATTTTCATCGATACATCTTTATTTTTTGAATTTGATTCTTTGACTGTTTTACTATTAATGACTGTTCTTGTTGCAAGGTAGCCAATCTTGAGAATGGTCTCCAAGACTAGAACAACATTGCTTTAAATTTATTCCATACTATTTTAAACACTTCCAGAACCCGTGCTGAGCTTAACCGTTCTTGGGCAGTGATTGAACAAGATATTAGTGCTCAAGAACAATTGGAGGCTAGATGTAGACAACCTATAAATCAGAAATAACCTTTTGTTTCTTCATATTTGGCCTTTATTTTCATGTCCTTATACTCTCGTGCTTCTAGAAGAAGAAGAGGCTTGTCACCCGAAATCAGTCCTATTGCTGAAATAGGAAGAAGAAACGTTGTGTTATCCACCCAAAAAAGTTCTCTAAGAAGAACTTTATCTGATTCATCCAACTCGTATTTCTTTCCCTCATCTATCATCCACAAGATGGCATCTAGTGGAGGCTCTGGTGACACTAGAAGTGCTCCATCTTCCCAATATTGTTATAACCCTAAATTGCACCAGACATGCATACCTGGCATTAGGCCATCTAAATTGCTATCTTTTCCAAGCCATCACGAAACAAGCTCTTCTAAAAACCATTGTTTTGAAGGTGTACACATCCTACACCACTAATTCCTGCATACACATGCTTGTTGCACCACTACAGCCTGTGTACACTCACATAATATAGCGAAAAATGAAAATTGCAAAGGGATACAAGTTTCCGGGCCGTTACTTAACCGTTTGACTTCCCATAGCCAGTCACCCCAACTGCTAGTATCTCCTTTGGCATATAAAAGAAGGTGTTGGGGTCCCATTTCAAAGAGAAGCACGAGAGCATAGAAAATCTTCCCATTTCCATATTCCCCCTTTGCCCCAATATTCGACAACCACATTGTGAGTTTGAGCCAGAATTATTTTTTCCTCCATTGCAAGCCCTTGTCATTTCCCTAGAGAGAACTGAAGAGGAGAAGGATATGTGGAAGCAGTTGGTGCATTGTGAAGAGGATCCCAGGACCAAGTTTGAGGAGCAGTGTCGGTCTCATATTGTAAGTGACTTTTGTGAGATTAATATAAAGAAGTATTTTTTCCGTCCCGCCAAATGACATCTTAAATTTCTATGATTTGTTTACATTTCTTGTTTATGATTTCTAACCCACTAATCCATATATAGAATGCATGCTTGTAGTTTCTTGTTTGTTGTCTTTTGGTGAATGCAGGTTAGTCTTGGGAGGATACTTGCAATTAGGAAACAACTAAGCGCAAAGGGATCAACACCAAATGCGGAATTTAATGTATGCCTACCATATCCCTATACTTTGTCTTTTATGTATAATTGTGGGGTAACATCGAGATAGTTGATAAAAATTAGGAGACTTTAGACGGTTATCTTTGCCTACATTTTAGAACCCTGGTGTATTCCGTAGAGATGTTTTCCCGCTATAGCAATGATCCATTGAAGATGATGAAGTACATATCCATGGTAGGTACTATGAAAAACAGTACATGTTCAGTTTGACTTCATAAGAAGCCTTCTTCGAAAAGAATCCTTAAATTATCCCTGATTTTCCATCCACATCCATAATTCTACGATGAGAGGAAGTAGTTGGAATCGTCAAATCATGGAATATATAGAAAGCTCCATGGATCCAAGAGATTCCAAGAGAAGCCAGAACAACCAGTCATTGTATTAAGAATCACAAGATGACCAGCCTAATATGAACTCACTAAAAGCAATCAAGAAGAGGAATTGGAAGTTGTGATGAACAACAGTGTATGAAAGACTTATGAATGTAAGCATTGAAAAATCCAAAACTAGAGGTTCTCCTAGATGGAGAGAGAAGACTAAGATGAATACTTGTTCTAGTAAAATAGACATACCTCTATATGAGTCATTATATCATCCAAAATATCCATGGGTTGGAGTTTTACATCAAATAAAGGCAAAGACTATTCTCCAGAGCAATTGAACAAAGAACATATGAAGAGAAACCTTAAGGCTTTGAGTTATACCAGAAAGAGACCCTTGTATGCATATGGAAGAAGACAACTTGGTGGAGAATCTCCAATGCACAACATAAGCGCGGTGAAGAATTTATAATGTATCTGAATGGTTATTCAGAAGCTCAGGATGATTGATCGCTAATCCATGACAAACACTCATGATAGACACAAAAGTATAACTTGGATATGTTCCACTTTGACCCTTGCCATGATGTTATCAGCTAGCAAGAAACAAAGAGGAATCCAAAAATGATATACTTTATTGATCATAGCTATATGAAGCCTTGAGAGGAAACCAATGTTCCAGAAAAACTAAAGTACATTTGAGATCAAGAATTACATTCTCCATGATGAAGTCCAGAAAGGAGAAAGTGGTTCTCCAATACATATCTCCACAGATGAGAAGATAAGAAGACATCTTAGTAAATCCTCTATCCAAAAATGAAAGAGTTTGCACACTCAAGATGGAGCTCATGGAGATGACTTCCTTATTGAAAAAGGAAGAGATGACTCCCAGGTTGGGAGGGAGCACTGATGTGTTATTGATTTATGGATAGTCATTTTTCAGTTTGAAAAGTGGTCTAGGATGAGCAGTTCCTTTGCAGTTCGGAAAGTGGTTTGAGATTTATGACGGACAGGCATTTTCCAGTTTGAAAAATGGTCTAGATTGAATGGTCATTTTCATAATGAAAATGGCTTGATGGATTGTTGATGTACCATAGACATCGATTTCCCATTTTGGTTAACATGGGGAATGGTCTAGGACAATATCTCTTCTTGAGGGTTACTCGGGAAGAATGGCCTACCTCACCGGACAATCATTCTTTCGAAGCTCACAATTGTGAGGAGTTTCAAAGAGTGGTTCATTTTGGAGGTTGGTGTAGGACAGTCATTTCCTTAGGAAATGGTTCAAATAGTCATTCCTTAGAGTAGATTCACTCTCTCTAGGTTTCACTTTGTTTAGTATTGAAGGAATGGCTCAGGGTGGGGAATGGTCCAGGTTCAGCAATTAGGGACAAGCATTCCCTAAGGAAGACTCATTCTCTCCAGGTTGCACTTTGTTTAGTGCCAGAGGAATGGCCCAGGGTGGGGAATGGTCCAGGCTTAGAAATTAGGACAATTATTCTTCCTTTCTTGAGAAGAATAGTCAAAATAATTCATCATTGATATCTTACCTTTTGAGGGTAGATGCTCTTCCAAGATCTCACAGATGTGAGTGGAAGAATGGCCTAGATGATTCAGTTTATATCATAATAATGTTTTCTGTGCAGGTTGATATCAGATGATTTTTATGGAGACTGTATGTTTCTAGACAGTAGATATATGCTACTAAGGTGGATATGTTCCACTAATTGTGACTATATGTCACAGCTCAAGTATCTATGTGCTACTTGGTGTGGTAGTGTACCATTGGATTGTAGTTGTGTACTACTATGGATAGACACAGTTGTGTTCTATTGAATTATATTGTTCTGATTTCCTTGAAGACTATAAGCAGTGTTGGAAATGATTATTAGCTAGATGGATGATCAATGAACAGAGATTTCCTAGATATAAAATGGTCCAGGAAATTTATTCTTCTAGGACATATGTCCAGATTAGAAGGATGGTTCTTGTGTCACTCTATGGAGTGAGTGACTTATCCAACATCATGTCTAATTACTCAGATGGAGCATGGTTTTGATAGATGATGTAGCTAATGACACTGATAGTGATGATGGTGCTCATGATCTAGTCATGAGATAGTCTATATGACTATGATGATGCTACGGGGTAAATGGTATGTTTGTGCTCAAGATCATTACCTTAAAATACCTCCCTAGCTAGGAGGGAGTGTTGATATTATGGTAGTTTCGGGAGGTATTTACCTCCATGTGTAAACCTGACGAGAATAGAATATTCCAGGAAGCAAGAAGAAACCTAATGAGTTGGCTAATAACCCTAGAAGACAAGTCGGCTCAAGGGGATGATTTGTATTAGGTTATTAGCCTCCAAGAGAAGATGTCATCCAGAAGAAATATTATATATTGAGTAAATAGGTACCCAGAATGAGAATTCAACACAGGCAGTTAGCCAAAATTAGTATAAATAAAGGAGGCCAATATTCATTCTGGCAGGCATTCACAGAACGATAGATCTCACCTGTGCACACTGCAGTTAGCCAGTTCGTGTGAAAATTTAGAGGAGAGTTGCCTTTGCAGCTGCTGCAAATAGCATATTACATTTTGTCTTGGACTATATCTTGGCTATGGTTTGGACTATGTTATCAACTCTTGTTTGGTGCGCTATCCTTGGAAAAAGGTGCGCCACCCTTTGTTTGGCCATCTAGCCTAGGGTTTTCTTCTGGATGATTCTCTGTCAAGGTTAAGGTTCTCAAAGGGTGGCTTCGGCCTATGGTTGGATGACAATAGTGATATTGTCTATGGTAAATGAGCACATTTTAACAACACAGTCACTGGTAATTGCATTGATGATTATTTGAATGTTTAGCTAGCATTGGTGAAAATGCTTGACGTTGCTCATGTCGCGTTGTGTGTTTGAAAAATAAATAATGGTCATGGTAACTGTGTTTTTCTCTTGGGGCTGAACGACTATTGAACCAGATGACTTTGGGAACTATATCCTTATGATTGTTTGATTGTTTAAGCCTGAAATTGCATAGCATAGTTGATCAAAGTTGGGCTAAATCGAAGTAATATTGTGTTGGGTTGATGACCCAACAACGAATTGAGCTATTGTCGTGACTGTGTGTTTGGTTTGGTCAAATGGAAATATTGCATCGTGTTTTTTGGGTGGATCCGCACTGTGTATAGTATGGATAGTTTAGCTTTCATGTGTTTTAATCATGTTTATCGATCATTTGTTATGAAGGGCATGTTGTCGAGGCTTTGTCATTTTAGATATATGGCCCAGTTCGTTAAGCCATATTGAATTGTTTTTTTTTACAGTGGTAGAATTACATTTCTTGGGCAAGTTACCGTGTGCATAGCTTGTCTCTAAACGATGGTTGTTGATTGTATATTTGAATATCAATTCGGGTTGCATTTTTATCTTGGTTATTTGGTTTCTGCCTATATATATGATAACGAATATCATTTCATTTTGATGGGCTCTATTGCAGTAATAGTGACTTCATTATTATTTTGAAAACATGACTTTTGAGTATCGATGTGGATTGAAGAAACACATGGGCAGTGGTTGTTTTCGATGGTTAACAGAATGAGATGGATACTATTTGGAAATTGTTATAAGATGCAAATAAGGGAACAAAATCCTTTTTACATATTGTATAGGATGCCTACTTTTCTGTGATGGAACTGTGTTGGATATTTGATTATGAACAATGAAATGGTTAAATACACATAAATTATTATTTAGTCAAGTGATTGATGGTTGATGCATCTCCTTTCAAAGAATGTTTTATGGATCACTTAATTAATTCCATGAACAATAATCGTCCTTATTCCCTTCCATTATTTCACTTTCCACTAATTACAAACCCCGTCACCTCCCATATTCATTTTTCACTCCCTATTCTGAGATTGATTACAGTCAAGAGAATTTCTTTGTTAAAATGGATGAAAGTGGCAGTGTCTTGTGTGGATTGCAGTGAGGTTTTATTGGTTTTCTTTACAGTTGATTGTTGTTGTCATTGAGCAGTGACCATGTATTCTCCCCTTTCATTATATCATATTTTCTCTCAATACAAACCCCTCACATATCCCATAACCCTTTTTCACCCCCTGCTCATTGATTAACTATAAAACAATTTGTATGGATTAGATTGCATGAGTCTGATACATTCTGAGCCAAATCTATTTCATATTTTTAAGAGTTGTCATGTATGGTTATTTAAAAGACTATTTTCTAATCGATCACGCATGTAGGATGATTTTTTTCAGTCTAGGAAGCCATGGTCGAGGAAACAAAGGTAGAGGTAACTAGAACCGAGGCCCAAGAAGGCCCAGGTTCTCCATACATTTTGACGCTGATTCAGAAGAGCTTGGCCAATTGTTTCATGCCAGATTATTTAATTGGATTGGGTAGGGAATGGTCCAACCTAGGCCTAAAAGGCCTCCTTTCCAAGCTACGCAGACTCTCGATATCCCTATACCTCCTCATGTCTCTTTACAACCCAAGGTCCCTGAAAATTATAGATGGCTGGAGATTGTCCACCCGACAGTCTTCCAACATCATGGCTGGTCCAACTTGTCTTTGCCCGCTCCTCCGTTGATTAAACCCATTGTCCAAATTTCCCTTGACCACTCTCCAGTGTAATACTCCCATGCTATCAAGATATTAAAAACAAAGACCTACCATTCCCTTGATAAAGGAAAAGTCGTTGCTGCCGCCTCTTCACCCTCCAATGGCTCTAACAAATCTGTGTCTTCCCGGATGCATTTGAGGGACAATTGTTCCCACGTGATCAACGAGATTAAGCCTAAAGGATCTACACAGCCAAAGGAAAATTTAGGACAATCAAGAGGTGACAACAACAACCAAGGAAGGGTTGCATCATAGACTGGGAAATATGGCTTTTGAGTTTTTTTTATATCTATTTTTTTATGACAGTTGACTCAGGAATAGTTGGACAACATGTTTATTTTGGATATATGAGTATAGTTTTTGAAATAATTTCAAATTTCATGAGATTAAATTACCAAAATTAAATATGTTGATGGGAGACACAAGGAGGTGTGTTTTTCTTAACTAATGATTGTTATGATTGTTATTAACTAAAGGGAGTCACAAGGGGTCCCACGTACTAGTTATTATTTAATTATGACCTTTAATTATAATTATTACTCTTCCCCCTAACATTATTATAACTTAACTAATGATTTGGTTCAACTTATTCAACCAATTCTAATTTGTTAAAACCAAAAAGGAAGGGAGGAACAAGAGAAGGAGAGAAGTAGAAGCATGTTAAGGTTTTCTCTTTGAGTTTATGTTGAGATAGTTCAGTTTTCATTCATTCATATATTCATCACAACCTAATTCTCTTTTGTGATAATAGGGTCTTATTGTAGACAAAAAATATTCAGGAGTCAATCAAATCATTTGGACACTTGTTTTTCAGAGGTGTTTATCTATCTTTGATAGTCTATGTAGACTTGTCTATTTGTGAATTAATTTTCATGACTAATAAAGGCTATTGGGAAGAGTCGAGTGGGAAGCAATCTGTGGCAAGATGATCCAGCTTTTAGAGTTCAGTTTTGGTTTTCTGTCAGATTTCCTTTTGTATGTTCCATTGAGGATGTCTAAGTTTGACTTTGGTCCAATATTTTTGTATGAGATTTTGTAAAGAAAATGACTCTTTGGTGAATTGGAATGAAATAAAGGATTTCTTTATGTCTCATCTGTCTTGATTATCATCTTGATGTCTTTAGTTATGTTCTTAAATTTATTTCAGCAACTGTTATATTCAGAAAATTACATAAAAATTGAATTGCCAACAAGCTTTTTGTTGGTAGAAGACTAGCCTAAGCACTTGCAATTAATACTTGTGAGTTAGGATGTTATTTTTGTTGGCTATAAACATAGGGTGATATTCCTGTCTACTTTTATTTAGCTAAGTAAAGTATAAAAATGTTTGAGTAAGATTATTTCATATATTTCCTCAACAATCATCAAAAGAATTCATCCTCCCTTGGATTTTTGGCCTTCTTTACTTCTCCTTCCCTATAAAATTTTCCTCAGATATCCTTGGTTACCTTAGCCACTTATAGATATTCAATATACTCAATAGGTTCTAATGGGAGTCTATTTTTCTCTTATCAATATTGTCCAAGTTCCTTCCTTTAGGGGCCATCTTGTAATTATTTTACCCATCTTCCTTGTTTTAGGGATAACCCACATTCTCATTGCAACTACTTTACCCATAATTAGTCAACTCATAATTTCTTGTTGCAAGTAATTTATTTTTAATCACTTTCTTGTTGTCTTCCTTTAGGGGCTAACTTGTAACTTTTCTTCCCATCTTCCTTGCTTTAGGTCTAACCCACATTCTTGTTGCAACTACTTTACCCATAATTAGTCAACTCATAATTTCTTGTTGCAACTAATTTATTTTTAATTAATTTCTTGTTGCAACAAATTTACCCTTAATTAACTTCTTGTTGTAACCACTTTGAATAGAAACTTATTATTGACATTCTAGGGTATTCTAGAATAATTGACTTATTTTTGACCTTCTAGGGGTTTCTAGATTATTCTTAAGGGTCCTCCAATCTTCACAAAGCCATATCTGCTCAACCGTGTGAAACTACATGGCGTACCACATATCACTAGAAATGGAATGAAACATACTATCCACATATGATAGTTTTAACTATATTTATATTTTCCTTCATGTCCATATTCCTCAATCAACTGTGGGTCCCATAACCACACCTCTGGGGCTTCATGTAGACTTCATCGAATGTACCAAACTAACTCAACTATCAATATTGATACAAATGAAAATCAACTATCCAACAATCTCATCCATATCTTTGGACCTCTCCAAGGGTTGACATCAATCTCTAAGGGTTGACATCAATGACAACCAATTGTCCAACAAAAATATCCCGATCAAGGGAAGATTGTTACTATTGACAAATTTGATTATTGCACTTCAAATATTAGTAATTCTCCGATGAATAATATCCCTTTCCAGGGACAGTCTAATCTTAATTATGAAAGTGTGGGGGTATGTATCCTCAAGGATTACTCACTCATGGGAGTTTTACCCTTACCTTCCCCTGATCCCCTACATGAGGTTTCCACGTTAAACATGATTACAACTATGGTGCAATGATCCTTTGAATTGTTCGATTCTTGGTTAGTGCCTAGCCGATCTTCCACGAAAACACTAGGTGATATCATGCCACTTAGTCTAGTTGAGTCTCATCTTCCACAAGATATGGTACCTAAACCTTTCATTCATCTTCCTATATTAGTTTATCCTCTTTCATCCTCCCTCTCTGGTGAACCTATTCCTTGTAGTAACCAGGATCTATGTGAGTGTAGAAGAAGAGTCAACAGACGAATCAAAGCTTTGGGGCATGTATCTAGCCTCTGAACATCATACTAAAGTTAACTTGCCAACTTCTTATGATGATGTTGGCAGAAACGTACCAACCTATGAACACTATGTTAGGAAAAAAACCGCCAATAGGTATCGATCAATGTACCAACCTATGGAAATCATGTTGGGAAGAGACTCATTCATGGGTATTACACCGAGCATAGTTTATTCATGTTTTCAAGATCATAAAAAATGAAACCAACATCGAGCACAATTTCACTCTATATTTCAAGATCGTTGAAAAATGAATCAAACTATTAGCATACTTTGTCATCCTTCGAGCTCATTAAACCATGAAGAGTTATCTTTCGAGTGGTAGTTTACCCCTTTTTCAGCCTCATAAGACTAACTATGAAAAATGTATATTCTAGTCAATCATGACTAGAAGAGTTCTCCCTTGTATTGCCTTTTACTTTTTCAGGCTCGGGGGACTAAATTTACAAAAAAGGACACCCTTGGAGTCTTAATTAAGATATTTTCAGACTCCTTAAACATGAAAATACCATTGAGTTTTCCTTCATTGGACTCGTCAAACATGCATTGAAGGACCCATATGGGACCAAACCCCTCCTTCTTCAGGTTCATTAAATATATGATGAGGGACTCATCGAATATGAACTATATCGAGTGCCTGTTATCCTACTCAAGCTTGTTAAAAAACAAAGAGCTACTTGCCAATCATGGTGGGGAAAAAAATTTAAGAAAGTGGCTCAAGTTTTTAGAAAGCATCATGGTAGTTGTTTGTTGTTTCCCTTGAACATGGCACCTATTTGTGTCTCTTCTTATAGTTGGGTAATATTCTTATCTCTGAGTCATACCAATTCCAAGAATCCTTGTACTCCTTCGACTCACTTGAAAAGTGCCTCAGTCACCATCGCACTATGTTTTGGTCTATATCTCAGTCAAGTCAAAGATGCCAAGTCATTTTTCATGTCGCATAATGTTTAAGGGAAGTTTCACCTCAAACCAACCATTCTACAGTATTGCCATCTTTCATCCTCAAGTCATTCCACACTGATTTAATCCACCAACTTACATCACTTTCTAGTGTCGGTTTCATGTCGATGATGGGGGAAGAATCATGGCCCTCCTTCAATGAGTATGTTCTTATCAACAACACATTATTAGAGAATTAGACTTAGAAACCAATTAGTACATTGGAGCCTACATGCCTCAATGAAAGGTTTCCTTTCCTTTGATAGTAGGTTTACACCATTGGTGTCTGATCAAATGATTCCAAGGATGTTCAACTTCAACTCATTTATTCAAATTCGCTAGAATGTACTAGGTTACCTTGGGAGTCATTTTCATCATTGGTGATTTCCCTCGAACTTTTTAACGATATACATTAATGAACGGTAATCAAGTGGTTTCTACCATGTTCGACATCAAGTCATCTATTCACATGGATAGTGTTGTTGCAAGAGTTGACTCTAGGCTATAATAGAGCCAAGCCTTAGCACATTTTGAAAAAGATAATAATGGGTGATTGATCAATTATTAGAGGCTTATAGAACTAGGTCTGTAAGAACCTTTCAACCATTAAAAATCAGTAATAAAGAGGCATGACCTCATCTGCTAAATCCATTTAAAATCATGAGTATGGATAGAAGATAAGAGATAGACAAAACTGAAAGGAAAATCCAAATATCCAATTCTGATAAATCTGGTCTTCCTTTCAATAGAAGAATGAAAATGATTTCAAATATCTGGACACAGGTCTTATCTCACTCACAACAAGATAGAGGAAAATCTATGAACAAATATAACTTGTAAATAAGGAAAAACCATTAAGATGTAGGTCATATTCTACTCATAGCAGAACAGAGGAAAAACTACACTTGAAAGAATGCTTTTAATTAGTCACAATAGAAGTCTCACTGAATTGTAACTATTGCAAGTTGAATAAAAGAAGGAGCAGAAGAAAGAGAAGTAATGAAAACTTCAGAAATAGGACACAGGAAAAAGAAAGAATTTAACATAATGAGATATAAAATCCCTTTTCTTATGTCAAATGTATTGCTGAAAAGACTACATTACAATCCCAACCTCAAAGGCTCTCGGGCTTCCCCCTTTTGATAGATCTAGAATCTATCTATTTATACAAAAAATGTCTCAACTGAAAACCGTTGGACTTCCCATAATATTTGCCTAAAAATGGAATATCAACAACATGCAAATATTATTGTATTTTTATTCAATGTACTGGTGCTTCATCTATCCCTTCATTTTTTCTCAGATACACTGCTTTATTTTGCTCATTTAATTGGGTATGCATGTCCATGAAGGTTGTCACAATAATGGATTACTGTCTTTTCCATCCAATTATGTTACTATTTGTCCCTTCGTATGCATTTATCAGGGTAAATAATTGTGGTTGAAGCTATGGCGATAACGATTGGATAGCTAGCTCCACGCAGGCTCATTATGGGAAGGTGGTGCGTCCTCCGGGAGGTGACGTGTAGTAAGAGTGGGATACAAGTGGAAAGGGGTGACAAATTTTCTATTTTTGCGGGGGATTGAAGAGATGGTTTTGAGGTAACCCTCTTTTTGCCTCACAATGCATCTGGTGATGACACGTAACCCTGAGAGAAAATCGTGGTTTAAATTGCAGGACCACCTCTTGAAATTAAACCCTGTGCAACTCTACACCCTGCAATTGCTCTCGGTTGTTGATCTAGGCGAGAGAAAGATAAGTCGTTAGATCTCACAAAGTGAAATAAGTACCCAAAGGTTAAGCCGAGGTCACAACTCTTGGTCATATGTAGAGAATATAGAGAGAATTTCATGCAATTCATGTCCGTCAATCTAAGCAGGGGACATGTGTCAGACGATCCCTGTATTTGACTATTTTGTACTTCAGGGAGGAGGAAAGAAGTGTTGAGTAAAGAAATCCTGAAGACCCAAAACTCATCTGAACTATTGATCAAAAGGACACGTGGCATGATATCTTGTACATGGGATACTTTGCATTTCGAGAATTTGTAACTCGGAACACCCCAAGCCTAGAGTTCCGAAGTAAATCCTCGTCATTGAAATCAAGAGGAAATGCACCAGATCTTTCATTTCAGAGACTTTAGTGCTTTGGAGACTTTTTTCTCTCTTTTCTGTCTATTTATCCCCTTCTGTTAGTTTATCCAACTTCCAAACTGATTTATCGTTCCACTAGATTTTGAGGTCAAGCTTCCCTGCAACGTTTCATGGTGCAAAAATTAGCATGCCTGTAACAAGAGAAATTTGTAAGCTCTTCACTGAATAAAAACTGCTAATTGCAATTCAAATCGTTAACTTAAGCCAATCGTACATATCATTAATACTTCAGCGTTTGTGAGTGTTGGAAACAATTAGGCTATAAAACTCCCGAAGGTCAAATTCACAAAGAAGTTAATCTCCTATTACTCACTTTTCTGTTTTATTTTATCATGATTTATACCTTGAATTAGCCTTAAGTACTTCAGTGTTTGGCATTCAAGGTTTTTACTGTTTAGACTTGCTGGAATACTCGAAGCGCGAAGCTCTTAAGTGAATGTTAGAGACTTTCTTTAAAACTCAAGCAACTTCTATGGTTTGGAGATCATTAAGATCGTTTGATAAAATTAGAGTAGTTTGTTAAGAACCAAATGCCAATATAGCATAGAAAAACCTCAGAATAAGTACTCAATGCCTTGAAAAAGAGAGAATTTTAGATAATAAGCTTCTTCGAGGGGGAAACCTCCTTTTACCCCACATAAATGTTCAAGTACCAGATGATTCCAAATGAAAATGTCTCCTTGGTATATATAGGAGACTAGGAGGTATAATTACAACTAATGGAATAAAGCCGACATAAATAAAATAACATTACTAATGTAATATGCCCCAATTAAGGGGTAATGAGCCAATATTAGGGCTTAACATAGTTAATATATAGTGGATATTGTAGGTGCCTTTTCAACAAGAAATGGATTTATCTTTAAATTTAAAAGGAGAATCTCTAAGTTTCTTTTTCTTTTTTGGGTGAAAATTTTATTTCTATGTGGCAAAATCTAAAGATCAAATCTCAAAATTAAACGTGTTCCAACATAGGCTCCATATGGGGATTGTGACTTCCTGGGAGGTGTGAAATAATAGTAGACCAAGTGCATTTATTGGGTAAATGGAGTCATTTTTTCATTTTTGGGAAACACTTTTAGGGATAAATCATGCAGAGAAAAATTGAATTTCAACCAAATCTCAGAAAACCTTCGAAACATCCACAACTATCTGTCTCATGTTAGGCTATTTAAAATTTCCTTTTCCTAAAACTAAGTTCAGATCTGTTCAAGATCATCAGAATGAATTTAACTGAAATATCGGACTTTGATCGACTTCGTTCGCATCAAGGTTGAGTAGATGTAACAATTTATTTAGGGAATCCCTCGTTGGTCCAGAATGTAAATATTACCAAAAATAAAATTAGATGTCAGAGTATGTTTTGTAGATATGTATGACAACCATACAGATATCAGAGATATTTCTTCATTGTCAGCGAGCTTGTTCAGTACCCCGGTGAAGTTATCTACCTCTCCCATTGAATTTCCTTTCACCACTTCAATTAGCACTTTTGCATTTTGCTGAGATGAGGGCAATCATTACATGAATTTCCTTTCATCATCTCTTTTTGGACAAAATGGGGGAAATCGAATTTTGAATTTCCTTTCACCATTTGTCTTATATTTTAATATTTTGAAGTGGGGGCAATCAATTTGTATGTATCATACAAGGGATGCTATCTGCTTAAAATTTTAAAAGGGAGGTCTGTCATAAATTTTTAAGTATACTCTGAGACTAATTTTTTTCCAATTGTCAATACACCTTCACCTATGGGTAATATTTTATAGGGATTTTTATTTTTAGGGATCAACCTTGAGAAAATTAGTAAGTTTAAAATCCAATAGAAAAGTTAAAGTTATCAGGATTAGCCTGAAAATACTTTATTTGATTTAAAATCAAAGGAACATAAATATTTTTGCCTAATCTTGTTTTAGAGATATGTTTTTAAGTTTTTAGAGTTAAGGTGTAATTCTTTCTTTCTATGAATATCCAGGAAAGGTAGTGAAAATTAGAAGAGAATAAAATCTCAGGGATAGGAAAAATAAAATAGAATAATGACTCAGAGGGCCAGACACAAAAGAATCTCATTCCGAAACAAGTTTGTTTATTGATTTTCGAACTTCTTTTCAAGCCCTTTTTATCTTTATTTTCTTTGATTTTTTATTTCGTTTTCATTTTATTCAGAGAAGGCTTTAGAATTAATCTGTAATATTTATACTTTTTTGATCTTTGATTAGTTGACAATATCATCATGAGAAAAACTCCCTTCACATTCCTTTCAATAGAACACTTCAATTTTATTGGGACTATAAGAGGAGTAGGGACTCATACCTTATTTTTCTTTTGAATTTTCAACAGGGAATATTATTTTTTTATCACCTGTGTATAGAGAAATAAAAAAGACGAAAAGGTGAGTGTCAGGTTTTACTTGAGCCTCATCTCTTGTTCAACAATATCTACTCTGCAAAACACCAAGGACAATAGACCATGTGCTTTCATCCTTCTGTGACCTGAAATTAATCCTGTTAAACTTTGAACCCCGTCATTAGGCTATGGTGTCATAATGCCTAAGAACTAAACCATACTAGATGCCACCGAACTACTGAACTGAAATAAAACATTGAACTAGAATGCTGAAATGAAATGTTGATTTGGAGAACTTATTTATGTACATTGGCCCTACACTAATCAAGCGAAATTCCATTGATCAAGTAATATGGAATTTCCAATGGATCCATGCAAATAATAGATTTCTTAACATACCTTGTTTTATGTTGGATGAAGGAATGAAAAGATAATAATTTTTTTGCAGCAAAGAATGGATAGGTAGCTTGCGCTTACTGCCGATGCTTGGTTACACACAAAATGGCACAACATTTTGTACCTATTGAAGAAAATACTCCAACCAAACAACCACTGGATCATGAAAAGATAAAGAATTTTCAAAATCAACCAATACCTCTTCTTGCTGACCAAGTTGTATGAAATTCTTTTGCACACTTTCTTCACTACTGATTTTTTCTTCTTCAGGCTCAAGAATGTTATATTTGGGTTCACTAGTCTGTTGCTCAATAGTTTCTAAACAAGAAGAAGAGAACCACTGCTCTAGTAGCCCCTCCTTATCTCCTTCATCGTCGTCATACACAAGTTGCTTGATTTTATAGGGAAACTTCTAATTTTCCTGCTGAAGAGAATTCTCTAAAGAAAGAGACATAATTTGATGTTCATCAACTTCAAAATTGCATTCATCATAGTTATCAAACAAAGGAGAACTATCATATGCGTCCATGCATGTTGGGAAAGAAATATGTTCATGTTCATCGTCTATATATTCATTGTAAATAGGATGATTATATGGATGATCAAAAACTTCCATTTCTTGATGATCTAGTAATGATGACTGAATACTAACAGCTTGATCAAGATAGGAATTTAGAACAATAGTTTTATCATGACAGTAATGAACATTTGGTAGAATGAAAAATGCACTTAGAGTATAGTTTCCATTGTCAGCATCATTACCAAAATCATCTTTTCCAAGAGCTGATTGCTTATGGTCTTCAATAATCCATTGGCCTTCGCAAGGATCTAGATCAACAATTTCATCATCATGTCATTCAATCAAATTATATTTAGTATTATCAATGCTACTGCAATCATCCTGAACACCATTTTCTTGGGAAGAGGAATTGAAGGTAGAATCATGTATGCATGAATTTGAATCTAGCTCTTCATTAGAAAATGCATTTTCATCTTTATTTCTACAATGAACCTGGACTTGTTCTACTTGAAAGACTGGAGGTCCTGCAAATATTTCTTCATTTGCAATCATGTCATCCAATTTCTATCTAGATTGTTTTTCTTATAAAAAGTAGAATTAATAGGGGAAAAATAAAAAATTGCTATATACATCTTCTTAGCATTGATGTATGAAATTTCTATCCAAATGTATTGATTGAGAGGGTCGATCTTATGAATTTGAGTGTGAGGAGAAATGTTCGTTCTTATATAACAGGCTATGCCTCCAATCCCTCTACAGTATGATTTTTTTTTCCATGTCGACCACAAGACAAATTCTTCTATGTTAGGGACCTTCGACTCTTCATGCTCCGATGTTTCAACTAGACACTGATAATATTAATGTCACTTAGGATCAAACTTAACCTAGGGCCTTTGTGCCATGGAAAACCATGACAATTCCAAAAAAGGATCCCAAGTGTGCCAAATTCCTATTTATTATTATCCTTCTGGTATCTATCCCTAACAATAGCTTTTTTATTTCTAATTATTGCCCATTTTTCTTCCTTCCTGACTTCTTTTACCTTTTAAACTTCCTTCCTTAATTCACCTTGGTCTTCGGGAATGAGGTCTTTAGTTATAAATATTCTTGACCATTTTAAAATCGGAAATTTACCGAGTATGCTATATTTACGGTCATTACAGCTTACTTCGACACGAGTCAACCTATCTTTATGTTCAATTATTTTTCCTATCCTCTTTGCTTATGTAATGTCCCCATTTTTGGGTCCCATTGCTTTGTGATTGGAGATGACTTTCAGGCATCGGGTCAACATGATCAAAGGGGTAGTTTGACATTACCATTGAATTCAAAGGGTTTAGATGGGTTATATGATGCTCAATCACGCTTGCTCATCATATTTCATCATTGGGATCACTCTTGTGTAGTCATTTTCGGTTCCAGAGTATTTCAACTATTCCCGTAATTTTGGGATTATTATTGAGCATAGTTTAATTAATCTCACTAAGGGTGTTATCTTAATCAAATTACTAGAGAGGATACCTTAGTGTAATAGCTCGTTGGAACTAAGATAAAGAGCTCTAAAGGTTGGGGTGATGAAAAATGACTTTCAGTATCCGAATATGTTTGTAAAGTCAAATAAATCACTTGTTGGAGTAAAAGGGTTTAATAAATTAATAAAGTGATTTTAGAGAAAATATTAAAGATGAATTAAAAAGTCACTTGAGGAGAAAATGGTGAAAGAGGTATAAAAAAGAGACATGAGTTCATTTTCCTCTCATTATGTTGATGATTATTTGGATTTGATTTGGAGAGCTCTTGGAACATTTGAGGATTTGGAGTAAACCTTGGTTTGGATTGGTTTTGGTGGTGAAATATTCCACCCCAGCTAATCAAATTTTGATGGTGAGAGATCCACCCTAGCCATTTAGTGGGGAACATCATTCATATCTTCGAGTTGCTTCCATTGTTGAGGAGTTTTGGCTAGGGTCGAGTCCCATGTATTTGTTGGATAAATTTTTCATCATTGGGTGAAGTATCATTGTCCAGGGGCCGATTTTCTTGGTTGAGGCAAGTTACCTCTTTGGCTAAGCCAAGATTGTTGTGGAGGCGTCGAATTTTCATCAAGGGAAGTCAAATTTCCTTTGGCAGTCGAGGTTTGATTGTAGATATCTTCTAGCAGCTGATATGTGGGGTTTTCATTTGCTATTACAACTACAACATTTCCTACATTTTCTATCTAGCTGTGTCACCAAACACCAATGCCTTTTAGGACATATTTGTGAGTTATTTCTAGGTGGACCAGTTCAGATTTTGATGGTTAATAAAGTAAAAAGTTTGGCTATATTCCTTGTTGTGGGATTAATTCATTGTTACTTTAATATTGTTGTTATATATCTTGCACCATATGCTATTGTGTATGATGCACATTGTTTGTTAAAACTCCTAAGCCATGAACACATGAAAACATAACCATACAACCAACTCAAAACATACTAGCAACAACAAGGGTTGATTATATAGGGTGTTGAGGGTGTCAATAAAGTGTTTGACAAAATCCCTATGTCAACGATAGACTTACAACATATAGAAAAATGATTCAGTAGTGGTTTTTGAGTTTGTTTGCAATCTGTTGGACGAAAGTTGTAACCTAAGAAACACATAGAAATTCACCAATTGTCACACAAATATACCAACAACACACAAGAAGTATTTCATCCATATAGAGGGGATGTTACAGTTTCTATGAGGTAACTTGTTTCAATTTGTGATTTATTTTTTAGTTCTTCATTTACTATTGCTAGCGTATCATCATCTTGTTGTTCTTTTATACCAAAAAATATGAGGTTCAAGGCTCTTTTATTACACTCATGATCCAATTCAATTAGCTTATTCATTTCCTCTTTGATGACTTTCATATCCAATTCAATTTCTAGACTACTTAGGGTCAAATTGTTAGTTTTTTTTATAGCTCTTTAATCCTATAATTTTAACATACACATATATTAAGTTATATATATATATATATATATATATATGAGATGTTAAATAATTAATTATTTGAAATTATTTATATATTTTGGATTTATATTTTTATTTATAAATAATCATTATTTTAATGTTTTTTATATTATTTTAATGTAACTTTACTTTATATGAGCATTTCCTCCATAGTGGACTTTAGAGACACACACACATATATATAACTAGCATAGATCCATCTTAGTTTTGTATTTATCAAGCCTCGCAAACCTTTAACCTTTAACCTTTAACCTTTTTTAGAGTGCAAAACTTGAGGAAAGGTTAAAGGTTTGCATCTGCGGATATTTTATCCCTCTTGACGCTTGATAAATCTGGAATTAAAATGGCTCTAGGGTGGCCTAATGGTTAAGAACATGTGTTTCCTTCTAAGAGGCCACAAGTTCAAATCCAGAGGGAGGTAGGGTATGTATACCTCTATAGACTTAACATATATTAAGTTATATATATATATATATATAATTAATTATTTGAAATTATTTATATATTTTGGATTTATATTTTTATTTATAAATAATTATTATTTTAATGTTTTTTATATTATTTTAATGTAACTTTACTTTATATGAGCATTTCCTCCATAGTGGACTTTAGAGACACACACATATATATAACTAGCGTAGATCCATCTTAGTTTTGTATTTATCAAGCCTCACAAACCTTTAACCTTTAACGTTTTTTAGAGTGCAAAACTTGAGGAAAGGTTAAAGGTTTGCATCTGCAGATATTTGATCCCTCTTGACGCTTGATAAATCTGGAATTAAAATGGCTCTAGGGTGGCCTAATGGTTAAGAACATGTGTTTCCTTCTAAGAGGCCACAAGTTCAAATCCAGAGGGAGGTAGCGTATGTATACCTCTATAGACTTAACAGTCAAATCGTTGCGTGGAGGGGGTCCCTAGAGTGTTTCTTGACGCAATTGTTTTAATGCAACGTTATGTTAAGTGGACATCTCCTCCATCCATACTAGGGTGTAGAGTGCCTCTTGGCGCAATTATCATTGATTAAATATAACAATTTATTTATAGTATATGGTAGAAGATGAAAAACACTTCCTCTTAAATTGTCTTGCCTATACCCGTATTGAATCCCAATTTAAACATATTTGTCACAATACAATTCAAAGCATTTGAAAATAGAAATTCAATTTTTAAAAAATATAAATTCGCTCTCACCTTCTTAATATGGATATGGAAGGTGATAGACCAATTAATATGTGTTCATTATCATCTTGATTAATTATAATTAAGAAATTATATTATATAACATTAATTATAACTTATTATATAATATAACTCATTATATCACATAATATACAAAACTAACCAGTAATTACTAATTATATTGTATATGATATATAATATCGTCATGTTTAGTTTAGTGATACACTTTTCCCCAGCTCAACTGTCAGGGTTGTTAGCGACTTCGTAGCGTCCTTGATGACTCGGGCTTTAAAGAAATCCTTCTTGAAACGATCACCAATTAGAATCCAATGCAATATGGCTCAATCAAAATTGGGGTCTCCATGCTTTATGGTTCTGCCCAGTGGCTTAGCTAGGGCACTCATGCATACTTGTCTAGGTCAAAGGGACTATTTCACTCACGCATCTAACAATATACATGCATCTTCCAATATTCTGTCCACATACAACTAGTGCATCTGACAAGTTCATGCATCTTCCAATATTCAGCCCAGATACATCTAGTTTACGGTTGCACAACTATGTTAAGCTTGAACTCTACATTTGGACCCCGCGCTTCCTCATTTTTCTCTTCTGTTCACTACAAGTACAACGTTCTCCTGGGATTGATCATCGTTGTAACTTATCTCCAACTATTTCGCTGATTACATAGCAGTACAATTGAATTTCAAGGCCGACATGGGAAGCATCAGCAGGATACTCCTAATTGGCGCAACAGGTTACATTGGTCGCCGTGTTGCCAAGGCTAGCCTTGATCTCGGCCATCCCACCTTCCTTCTGGTCAGAGAGTCCACGGCTTCTTCTAATTCCGAGAAAGCACAGCTTCTGGATTCCTTCAAGGCCTCCGGTGCTAATATAGTCCATGTAAGTTCAATTCTCAGTGCTTTCTACCGCCATGTAATAGTTTCATGTACTGTTTCTACGAGCAACAATTTGGGTTTTTTTTCTGTTGTTTAAACAGGGATCGTTAGAGGATCATGCAAGCCTTGTGGAGGCAGTGAAGAAAGTGGACGTGGTAATCTCCACAGTTGGATCACTACAGATAGAGAGCCAGGTCAATATTATCAAGGCTATTAAAGAAGTCGGAACCATCAAGGTACATACTATATATACAATAGTAGAACCTAATCAAATCTTAATCAGTGTAGCGTGGAGAGGTATTAAAACCCTTTTAGGTGAGGGTTTTAATCTCTGCCGAGGGTTTTAACCTCTGCCGAGGGTTTTAATCTCTGCTTCAATTTTATGATTAACCCAATGGATTGATGGATGTTTGCAGAGGTTTTTTCCATCTGAGTTCGGGAATGATGTTGATAACGTCCATGCAGTGGAGCCTGCAAAGAGTGTGTTTGAGGTGAAAGCCAAAGTCCGTAGGGCAATCGAGGCAGAGGGCATTCCTTATACATACGTCTCTAGCAATAGTTTTGCAGGGTATTTCCTTGCTAGCCTGGCACAGGCTGGCCTTACAGCTCCTCCCAGGGATAAAGTTGTCATTCTTGGAGATGGAAATGCCAAAGGTTTGTTAACTGTTTGGTGTTCATTCTGTTTAAGTTATTAATATGCTCCTTTCAGTGGAGCAATTGAGCAATTAATGTTGCTGAGATATACAGTCCAAACTGAAGTTATTTTAGATTTTTAGATTTAGATCAGTTAGTATATATTTCAGTCTATATAACATATAATTGCTCAACTACAAGGTATATATTGTTTACTCTCTTTTTATTTTTTTTCACTGAAAGTTGTCATTTTTTTTTTTTTAAATTGTAACAGTGATGATCTTTATTAATTCAACAACTTTTTATACTTTTTATATTATAAAGTTAAGCTCAGTTTTCTCTTCAATGTAGGATTTCTATTATTATTTTTCTCTAAATTATGCTTGAATGCAATGCAGTCGTGTATGTAAAGGAGGAAGACATTGGAACATTTACAATAAAGGCAGTGGACGATCCCAGGACTTTGAACAAGACCTTATACTTGAGGCTTCCTGCAAACACTCTGTCCTTCAATGACCTTGTGGCTCTTTGGGAGAAGAAAATTGATAAGACTCTCGACAAGGTCCATGTACCCGAGGAGGAGGTTCTTAAATTAATCTCAGGTCAGAAGTTGTAAATCCTAATTCCCTACTTTTTGTTTGAACACATTATTTGGGGCAAAACCTAACCATTCCATCAAATTTTAATCGGTAATTTTAGCGAAATTTTTTTTATTTGCTAATTTAATTATGAATTTGAGTTTATAAATAGTCAATAGCTGATATGATTTGTCCAAGGGACTGTTTTTCCAAGCTGAAATGCTAGGCCTAAATTGTTAACTTTTCATAACATCAGCCATGATCAGGGGTAAATGTGCTTTTGGGAGGGCAGAAATTTGCTTAGGTTGTTAAATATTGCTTTCGTTATTTTATTGTGGATGAGGGACTTACTACTTCCAAAACTGTGTGGATGATGCAGAGACACCATTCCCAGCTAATATTAGCCTAGCAATTAGTCATTCTATCTTTGTGAAAGGAGATCAAACAAATTTTGAAATTGGACCTGATGGTGTAGAAGCTAGTCAACTGTACCCGGATGTGAAATACACCACTGTCGATGAGTACCTCAGCAAATTTGTGTGAATTATGAGAGATTCTTTCCACAGACTTAAGAGAATGAATAACGTTTTCTATGGAAGTTTGTATAAGGCTTTTTGCCAAATTGTGGATCATCACTTTTCTTAGTGTTCAGAAAAACAGAACCTCCTGTTTAGTTTGGTATGATGAGCTATGGAAGTTTGTATAAGGCTTTTTGCCAAATTGTGGATCATCACCTTTCGTAGTGTTCAGCAAAGCAGAACCTCCTGTTTAGTTTGGTATGATGAGTTAGGCATAGGCAGATCCTTCACACATTTCTGGTCTATAAAAAGCAAATATCCGTTGTTTGTTTTCTTTATGGACCTTTGGTGTGAAAATATTGTCTTTAGAAATTGCATATTGTGGTTTGTTAAATACTATGTCAATAATTATAAGGGAGTTGAAAAATCATGGGTGAAGTGATATACTTTTATACATATATCCTTGTTAATTAGCTAACTAGGGCCTGTTAACTGGTTGTTCCATGGCTTGTTGAAAAATCATGGGTGAAGTGATATATAGAGCCCCGCTTGTTCAGTGAATAAGTGAATAATTTGATTGAGTGCTGAAATCCATCTTTACAAGGGTCTTGAGTATGGTTGGTGTTAGGGAAGGAAATGATGTCAAATCTTGATAAGATGCTTGGTTTTATTAATAATGAAGAGTGTCTAGCTCTGGTTAGGTGAGAATTATTAATCTTATCAATTATAATTCATTTGTGTATTATTACAAGGTAATGGATGACTGCTTTCTTCAATAGTTAAGAGTGTTCAATTCTGATAGTATATTTTGAATTTTCATTTTTTATTTTTATTATGGAATAAATAATAATTAATATTAACTGATTTAACAGTTTTATAAAATATAATCCATTTTTCTCTCTAAAATTTTGCATAACTTTGTAAAAAAATAAATATCTTTATTAAAAGGATGCTAACCATGTACATGATAATCAAAATGTTGACATGAAATATAGTGTGTATAATTAAGATAATATATTTTGCATATAGTATGTAAAATACATTGTATGTAATAAGAATGCAAAATATGTATATCAAAGGTAGGCCTGTAATCTTTGAAAGATGTAATGTAATATAAGATGTGCATGTCTGATTAATAGATTTGAGTGCATATTTACCATTGATAAGATTTTTTAATAGTATTCACTATGGTGCTTGTAGATGCAAAGCATGGATCTCATCTTTAACTTTCTTAACTTTTTAAAATACTGTTAAGAAAAATTCAATTTCCATCCTTGATTAACATTATGGAACAAATAATCTCAAAGTGGACAATATGCATATACATTTCAGCATACTAGAACTAAGAATTGGAAATATCAAGTGATAGGCTATAAAATTAGAGTACTTGAAAGAAGCATAAAAATTAGAGCTTTTGAGAGACTAAAGACCCAAAAATCAAGGTGAGGAATTTTAAAAAAAATCCCAAGAAACTTCTTAAACATCCACTCATGGGCAACAAAAATGAGTATGTGGCACATAATTTTAGAGTTGGTAGTTAAACAATCACTCTTTGAAAGACATACTAGAACCATGCACAAATAAATATCAGCTACATGGAGTTGGCATTGTCATAATGCTCCTAGGGTCATCAAACTTGGCCTTTTAGTGCCAACTAGTTATATGAAGTGTCTCATTAACAACCATGGTCCCACAATAATCAATCTTATTCTAGGAGGCATGGAACACCGTAAAAGTGGAAAATGGATATCTATGGTCGTGCCACGGGGTATTGGTATTCACTCAGTAAAGCACCACACTAGTGTTCCAAAAGTTGTTTGAGATGTTCAAAATATACTGAGGATACTCAAAATATAGAGCACTTTTCAACTTGAGCTTAGATTTGCAATGTTAGATTTATCATCACATAAACTTTCCTAATTCCTGAAATGACAATAGGTCCTTTGCACCATAGAACTTGATTCTATCGTGGCTCTTTTAGAGATACAAAAGATTTTCCACATTAAATAGATGTTGAGTTTCCCCAATGTTAAAGTTTCAAATATACAAACTCTTTTGACATGACACCGAATAGGGTGGATTTAAATGTAAAATGAGATGGAGTGAATTCTATGTATAATTTATCACCACCATCCATAGTACATGGTTCCTACATACATATGCATGGGAGAATCAACCTTTCTATAAAGGGAGCATTCATTTCCACATTAAATACATGTTGAGATTCCCCAATGTTAAAGTTTCAAATATACAAACTCTTTTGACACCGAATAGGGTGGATTTAAATGTAAAATGAGATGAGGTGAATTGTACATATGCATGGGAGAATCAACCTTTCTATAAAGGGAACATTCATTTCACCATAAGAGGGATAAGAAAGTCAAGAAGGACTTGGCACGTGTATGAGCAACACAATAATGATAAAACAATAAAATATAAACATTAGGGATAGATTAATAATAAAGAAATGAACATGTGCAAATAAACTGAAACAATTTTGTGATGCATGAACAACCAACAACAAGAGAGTGTCATATGCAAACAAGAAGTATGGCTCAAATCTATACACTGTTATTGTCATTACAAAGAAGTACAATAGGAAGTCGCCTATGTAGTACTATGAATATAAATATATACCACCTTGGAGGAACTTTGTGAAGTAAATTGGCTACTGAAGCTTGCTATGAGGGAACACCAAGTTAACAACGATATAATACATATTTATACACATCGTGTGTGATTATGGATGACCCACTCCACAATCCAAGGCCAATCCTAATGGTTTCCCTTTGATATATTTTTAGGATGATCACTTCTTCATTCCATGAGATTAGGTCAACACAAACGGCTTGTTACCTTCGCCAGTGTATAACTTATCACATGAGGTGGCATATTTGTAGGATCAAAGGTTGTGTGTTGGTATTATCTACATTAGGTCATGGCATATTATTCCATTGTCATGGTCACATAGGGATCCTTACAACAAACACATATGTAGAACCTAGTGAAAGTGCAATGCCTATGCAAAATTATGTTGACACAATTTTTTGAGCTACTACATAGATTAGACATTCCCTCCCAAGTGAGCAATCATATTAATTGCATGTATGGGTGTTAGTGATTAAACCTCCATTGATTTCTACTAAAACAGTGGAAATGTTTGTTGGAGTTGTTCAAATGTGAATTTGATTTGTGGATAGAGGAAGTTCTGCAATGCACAAAAATCTCATGATTGAATATGCATTAATAACACCACTTAACTCTATGCCACCTTAATGATAGCTTAGTATAAAATAAACTTTACTTCACAACTAAGAGAGCCATGTGAAGAGTGATGTGTGATCAATAAGTCATGAGTCAAACATAGCAACACATCCCAATCAATGATCAAAGTTGACCAAATCAACAATCCAAGACCTTGCCAACCAATTGAGACCATATTGGATGAACAATTAATCACTTGTACATTTGTATAATATATATCGTATATATTATAAATATTCATATTCTCTTAGTATTTTGAATTAATAAACTCTTGAGTAGGTATGTAGTCATTAGTAACTTTTGTTTTCTTCCTTTTACTTGCATTGCCTTTCACTTAACTAGAACATAGACCAATATCTCAAAACATATGATTATAGCCAAAATTATATAGCTTTGTAATAACAAAACACTATAACATTGAGCTATACCTTTTCCATTTTCTTTATAAACAATTTTCCTATTCAAAATCGATATTTGCCCAAATTTCTAGAGGATAAAATAATTTTACTAAAATTTATATAAATTAGATAAAACCCCTATAAGATTAGAAAATATTGTAAAACCTTTATATTTGGTCATTTCTAATATTCACCAAGGTTTCTACACTTAAAACATAAGTATGGATTGTTATCACCTCAATTTCACTTACTTACAAAGTAGCATTAACACAACCTAATGCACTTAAAAGCATGGTTTGTAGGCCAATTATATACCATTCACCCCACTTAAACTTGCACTTTACCAAATAAAAGTTTGCATGAGATTCCTCCATGGACTCACATGATGGCATTTGATATCTTGACATACTCACACGATACCTGCAAATCCATGAATTAGGGAATTCCACAATCCATAAATGTCAAAGGATGTATAAAACATTGTCTAGTGGTTGAGCATAGGCCTAATAGGGTAAATATATAATGTGGAGCAATACCTTCATCAAGTCGACCCACATTAAATGTCCTCAAGCACTTGGGGGTATTGACATATACCATCAATTTGGTGATGTTGAATTATAATTAGATGTAGATACGATGTTGATTGAAGATGAATTAATGCACTTGGGGGTATTGACATACAACATTAATTTGGTGATGTTGAATTATAATTAGATGTAGATACAATGTTGATTGAAGATGAAATAATGTACATGATCAACCACCTCATCCAATCTCATCCAATATTAATCGATGCTAATTAAATTTGGATAAAATATAATTAATATTTGAGAAACACCTAATTCAAGATAATAAAAAAATCCAAATTAAAATGATGAAGCATGGTAAAATGACTACATTATTAAAACTCTTGATTACATATAAGAAATAATACTAATTTATATTTATAATAATATTGGTTGTCTAGTGGTATATGTTTATATTTAATCTATATTAGTAGTTTATGTTAGTGATTTATAGATACCTCATTTAAAACATATCAAAATTGTTCAAATTTTCTAGTATTTAGCTTATAAAAAATGTCATGATTAACTTTTTTATCGTGTAGCCACAAATTAGCCATTTTGTTAAATGTGGACATATTGCTCCAATTGGATAACAACATCTTTTTCTTTTTCTTTTTAAATCTAGGGGAATCAGTAACTTGTCAGGATTACCTGGGAAAGACTCGGGTTCAAATCTGCCTTGTTGCCACTATAAACCCTATTCTAGTGCCAATACCCTGTAAGTCAACGCCTAGTGGGAAACTTATGACTTGGAAAGGATAACAACATGTTACCATTAACCTATAACAATTACTTATTGACATTTTGAATATCATAGACTTTAATGTTGTCCCATTTTGTATAACGAAGGGTCTTTGATTTGTATATAATAAAATAAATTTATTATTCTATTCATTGTCTAGTGTTGTAAAATATTATGTTGGTGATTAAATATATGGATGATTTATCTTGTTACAATAAACAAAGGTGTAATCAGTTAGTATATATTATTAAATGATAAAACACATTAATGTAAGGAATATATCCAAATGTAATAATTAAAATATAAAAATCAATATTATTATAAAAAAATATTTGATTATTTGGTGATTAATTGAAATTTTGTAAGACAAAAAGTTGCATTTGCATACCCACAACATGGACAAATTTAGCACTGAAACATATCACTACATTGTATTCATTTGAACTTAATGGTGCATGGTTCATACATATTTATGCACCGATGTGTTTAAATTAGTAGTACGCACTATTGTGAATAACTATAATAAACACATTGGCGCTCCTAACAATAATAAAACTAGTATTGTCTTCAACAATACCATTATCGTTGTCGTTATCATTACCATTACAAGACATTACACTACACAATGTAATATACACACTAGTGTTTTTACATATCTAATATTATTTTTAAATCACAAGCGCAGAACAAAATTTCGTGCATTGGTGCGTATTATCGATAGAATTGCACACATTTATGCTTTCAATATCAAAATTATGCATCGAGGGTTCAAAAATATATAATAAACATTATTTCCTAGTATATATATTTTGAAGGCCTCTTATGTATAAAATAGTAGTGCACTTATAAATAATATATATATTTGGCACATCAATATGCGTTCTCAGTATAAACGCATTGAGAAAAACCTCCACTAGAACCTTCAATCACATAGAGTTTTTGGCTATAGTAAAAATATATTAAAACCTTCATTAAAACCTCCACTACCAATTGTGGAGTTTTTTTTTATATTTTTCTCTATCTTGTAACACTAAAAACATTTGTAAAAATGTTAGCTAGAAGGTGCTTCCATGTAGTGTGTACATGTTATATCTTGATGCCATAGTGTTGCTATACATAATGCATATGTAGGGTGTAACTTACAATATTGATCCACATTTGAAAGCATGAATGCATATTGAATGGTAGAGATGTTCTTAATGAAGTGTTGGGTTGAACAATTTAAAATTGCAAAGTATGTTCTATTGCTGGCATAACAAAATTGTAGAGTGCACTTTCTTTCCATTGTTTGGAATAAATCTTGGCATTACAAGCAAGTAAACCAAGCATTATAACCAGAGCTAAATAATCTGGTTTAATCTTGGTTTATGAATTCATATTGAGAAGCATGATATCAAATTGGCAATGAGTTTCATAGACATTACACTTTAATTCCACAGTAAAAGATCTATGTTGGTGAGATATATGGGACATATCTACCATTTACATATCATTGAGAATTCAAAAACCTAGTCAAACAAGATTTAGGTCTAGTTTTTTTTGGTCAATTAACTTGAGGTTAGATATTGAATATACATGTAGCATGAGGTTTTTTGCAACTAAATAGTGAAGTGAAATACTAAGAAAAATGTGTCAAACATTCCATAGTGTTTTCCTAGGGAGGGAAATCCTCAAGAATAGTCAATAAAGAGTCATTAGTAAAATGTCCACTATCTAGCTAACCCGACTCTCACATTGGGAGGGGAATCACTTTAATCAATCCCAGGATTACCTTCTAGGTTATCAAATAGCCAAGAGCCTCCACGACCAATAAATATAGGGTTGGGGTGACAATTCAACCTTGTGAAAGGATTGATGTAGGCTTACCTTCTCAATTTTTTAGTTGTTGATTAAAATGTAGACTAACTCTGTGACAAACAATGTTTCTACAACCTAAAGGAAAAATGGGCCAAAATCGAGGGCTTAAGCATAGCAAGGATAAATGGCCATTCAACCCAATAATAAGTTCTTTCAAAGTCAATTTTTGATGAATAGGGAAATGAGTCTAGTGGCCTATTCTCATACCACCACTTCCATATAAAAATGATGTTGTCTAGAATGAAGCACCCTCAGATGAACCATTTTTTTCCAACAACACAACTTTAGGTAATATGTTATTTAGCCACAAAGCCAAGGATCTAGATAGGATCTTGTATGAAGTATTCAAAAGGTTAATTGATGGTCATCTAGTAATTAACTTAGAGTCACCCCCTCTTGGAATAAATTTGATAAAATCTCAATTAATATCAACTCCTAAGGATTTATTGTTCATATATTAGATTAAATTTGGATCTAAAATGGGCCTCATAAGAAAAAAAATATGGTTAATGAGTTGGAATTCAAAAACCAATAAAAACTCAAGAAATCGGGTCAAAGAGAGTTGGAACTATAAAATTCAAAGATGATTATGCGTCACATTTTTATTTGGAAACAATGAATTACATATAAACCTCATCCTAATTAATATTTTGGTAAGATTATCTCAATACAAGATAAATATTCTTAACATACTATTTTTAAAGTATTATATATTTTTTTTTTTATTTTTATTTTTCTAGGTTACAAAGCCACCCGGGGAAAACCCGTAGTTGTTAGGTAGCTAGAGAGGTAGTTGGGGGGAGGGGCAGAGGGCCCATAGTGATAATAGTGGAGGCCATTCAATGTAAGGTGGACTAGGTCCACTATATTATTAAATAAGGCCCAATATGGTAGTTAGATATAATAAATGGATAGTTAGATATAATAAATGTAAGAGGACTTCTTAGAAGGTTCTACTTATAGAAGATTCCTCCTCTATAATGTTCTTAGGTGATGGTAGCACTATATAAAGGGGTTCAAGAAATGTAATGGGACATGAATATAAATATTGTATTTGGAGCTGAATCTCATTAGGCGGTTGTTGTTCGACAACACATGTATTCCAACAGAGGACGAACACCTTCTGTAACATCCCTATTTCCCCCAGTTTGTAATTAATCATAAAATAAGAATTACCATGGTAAGACATGTGGACAATGTAAATGTATTATTTTTTGAGTTGCCAATAACTAACTGTGGGGGTGAAGCCTTGAAAGTACTGGCCATGATATCACTAGAGGAATAATGTGAAAACTATACGAGAGGGTTCATTATATCAAATAAACCCAAATTTCCCTTGATGAGGATGATAAACCTCCTTTGGATCCCAAGGAGAGAAACCCGTTAATGAATAAAGTACCAGTGGTTAAATTATCAACCACCCCCAATGAATGGGAGCATGGTCTAGTTGCAGAATGTCAGCTTGAAGTACCACAGAGACCTGCAGACCTGAGCTTCTTTCTAATAGAAGGAACGTGATGGGTCGGCAACCTTCCAAAAGAAGGAAGGTAAGATAGATACATGGGGACAACCAGAGAGGAGACACGATGAGAGGAGAGTGCAAGATCGTAAGGGAGATGCACAGAGCTCTCTAGGGGATAATGAATAGAAGGTCATGAGCTTGATGCTGAGTGGGCATCTGATAAACCTCGTCGAGGCCATAATAGAGAGAAATCTCTGAAAGTTGCAGAGAACAGAACCCAAGCAGAAGCTTGACAAAGAAAGAATCATGGAGAACTGTGAGAGTTCACTGGTGATATCATGGCTTGGCACGGGGGTGGCTAGAGTGCTAATAATGAATGCCTTTGAGCCTATGGTCGGGTGGAAGGACGAACACCCACAATCAGTTAGTTGGCTACCACCTGTAATAGACAAGTAATCACATATCTTGTGTATTTAAGTGCTACTATGAATTAAAGTTGGATATCTTGTGAATGTTGCAGGGATGGATATGTTTGCTTAATGATTATACTGTATCCCTTTTATTTCTTCTTGATTGTGTAATTAGGAAAGTAGGAAATTGTATGAATTGGATGTGATTTTTATACTCGTAAATGCTTTCACTCTGTGGTGGCTTAAGCTAGAGCCACGAACTGTGAGTTCGTCGACCTTAGGTACCATTTCATGTACACATGTCGACCATCCTAGTCGTTCTGAGTCCCTTGGAGGACAGAGTTCGTAAGCTCAGGAGGGAAAACGGAAGTTGAGACCCATACATCAGGTCTCGCAGGAAGTAAATCGAAGGTCGAGACCTTTGAAACATACGAAATCTTCCAAGTCAAGAGAATTCTAAAGCTCAGGAGGAGGAGCAATAGTAACCGTCGAATCGGTTGTAAGGAGAAGCCTGATTTGTTGGATCAGTGCCTAGCGAACAAGGATAGCACAGGAGAAGAGAACAGATCTCATCCATTGCATCTAAGCACAGAGGGTCAACTGTCATTGGATCTGGGAAGAAGTGCATGAGTCTTAATGATCGTATGCACAGGAGAGAGAATCTCTCAACGTTTGAAACTTGAGATTATCAAAGCATGGAGAGCCGAAGGGTCGGAAAGGATCTAGACCGTTGGATCTAGAGAGGATATGTGTCAATGGGTCGGGAGATCTAGAAGGAGGCAGAGGTGTAATGTTGAAAGACCCGAAGTAAATCTGGATCGTTAGATCCAGAAAGGGGTACGCATCGGTGGATCTTAGACTCCGGGTAAAGTCCCGAAGTGATTTGTAGCCTCCAAATTTAAGAGGAATGTGGCGTAGATCCATACACTCCAGGTAAAGTCCCGAAGTAATCCTTGATCATTGGATTAGGAGGACATGCATCGGTGGATCTTAGACTCCGGTTAAAAAGCCATTGGGAAAAAGAGGTTTGAGATTTCATGTCCCCGGAGTCCAGAATTGTGAAGAGATCTCGACCATTGATTCAGAGGGAGCAGACCTGGTCCGTAGATCTGTGAGGAGTAGATCCGAATCATTGATTTATCCATTATCGTCAATATCGTGAGATCAATGATCTCGTAACATTGCAGGGACATGAGTTGCGAGGAGTTTAAGATATCGAAGGTAGCCTGCAATTCAAATGATGGTTTCTCCAAGAGGACACGTGGAGGTTGTAGTAGCATTGTGGGCCCAAAATTAGTTTAACTCCAAACCACTTGTGAGTGCGCCCGCAATCGTGTGGTCATCGCCCCAGGGTCACATTTAAGAGAGGGCTTATCTGAGAAGGAGCTATCGCTTAGCACTCTGATTTTTCATTGAAGAGTTAAGGAGAAGGTCATGGGACTCTAGGAGAATGTACTCTGGGAGAAAAGCAAAGGAGAAGTTGAGGTTTGAAATCGTCAAAGCTAGAACAACCGAAGCGAACAATAACCATCGATTTGGGGTTGGACAGGTGTCATCAGATTGTGAAATCCAGAAGGATTCACTTCAGAGACTTGTGCTTGTTGATATTTGAAATCGCCAAAGGCTGTAGTCCCAGAAACGATGAGAGTCGTCGATGCGAAGGTGGACACGCGATGTTAGATCGTGAGCTCCAGGTAAATTGTACTAAATTTCTCAGTTGAGATTTGAGATTCGTGAAGTATGAAGAGTTGAAGGAGATCAGAGCTGTCAGATCACTCAAAGTGATTTACATCTGTCAGATCAGGGGAGGAGACGTGGAAAAGATCTGAACACTCCAGGTAAAGTCCCAAAGTGATTTATAGTCGTCAGATCAGGAGGAGACTTGGAAAAGATCTGTGAACTCCGGGTAAAGACCCGAAGTAATCCTAAGTCATCTGATCTAAGAGGACACGTGGCAGGATTTTGCGTATTGGAAGAGAAGAAAAAGGATTTGAGATTTGAGATTCCCGAAGGCTGGACTCGCGAAGGAGATCCTGGCCGTAGATTTAAGGGGACAGGTGGCAATAGATGTTCCACTCCGGGAGATTTCCACATAGAGGAGAGTGGATTTTGAGAGTTGAAACTCCCGAAGGCTAGAAAATAAGAGTCAATGGCAGCCGCTGATTTAGAGGGGAGTTACGTGTTAATAGATCGTAGAAATCTGTGGAGACGCATGGAGGGAGGAAAAAAGAGAAAAATGGAGATTGATAACAGTCATTGATTGCAAGCAGCACCAAAAGGAGTGGAGATCGATGAATAGAAGGGATTGCGGGGCTAGAACATGCTCGAACGATAATATTCCTTGAGTGGGCCGCAATTTCAACCACTATTTTAGTAATGGGGTACGTGTCAGCACGAGAAGGATTGCGGGGAGAAAAGTGGGTTGGTTAGAAACCACTCTTTCCTGCTCCTACAATCACACATTATCAGAAGGGCACAACCTAGGGTCGTATGAAGGAAGGGGCTACTGAAGAGGAGCCAACGCCCACAGACTGAAGAGCGCTAGAACGCGCAGATAGAAGGTCGCGGGTGCCCTTAAACTTGCACCAAGAAGCCAAAAGGTTTTGTGTTTAACTACTAAACGAGACCATCAAGGTCTCATAGAATTGTTTGGCTTCAGAATCAGAGATCCTCGACTCGGAGGTCGGACTGGTTCCCTAGCCTTCCAAATTAGGAACCATGAATGGAGATTTTGTCCTTTAAGAAAAGAGAAATTTTTTATGCTCCGTTGTGGGTGTGTTACACATTCAATAACCACTCACATAACTAGATCAAAGATCAACACACCGATGTTTTCACGTGGTAAAACCCCTATGGGGAAACATCCATGGACCCATCCAATGCGACCACTTGGATCAGTTTATTAATGCAAAAGAAAAATATTACAGAGATATTTTACAAGAGAGTTTATCACAATCGATCATCAACAAATGACCCTTCATGCTCTCTAAATAGAGATCATGGACCAATTGGGTGTTAAGCCACAGATCAATGGCCGTTAAGATCGAGGAGAGTATGAATCGTTGGATCACTCTATGTAAGGAACATACTGTGACCGTCGGGTTTCCTAACTGCAAATGCATACTAAAGAAACAAACTAGGAAACACACTTTTACCTAACGACACATTAGACCAAGTAGATCTTAACTAAATCCTAAGTTTATAAATACCCTAACATCCCCCCTTAAGAACAACTTGGGATATGATTGAAGGATTTACAATTGTGACACAATATGAGAAGGAAGGAGGCATTAGAGCCTATACCCCCTTAATGAAAACTTCCTGAACTCCTAACATAGATCAAAGTTTGGAAAACTTCGCTTCTGTAAGAGACTTTGTGAAAAAGTCTGCAACTTGATCTTTTGTAGGGAAAAAGAGCACTTCAATAACTTGATCATGAATGATCTTTCTAATGAAGTGCATGTGTAGCTTGATGTGTTTTCTACGCTGATGTTGAACTGGGTCTTTAGCGATATTGATGGCACTCTCATTGTCACACCAAAGGTTGGTCGGATGTTGCTG
This sequence comes from Picea mariana, assembly GCA_032191745.1. NCBI lineage: Eukaryota > Viridiplantae > Streptophyta > Pinopsida > Pinales > Pinaceae > Picea > Picea mariana. The sequence continues at coordinate 420,959 of JASDQU010737947.1, forward strand.
CTGGAATCCAAACTATGAAAGGATATTTCGAAGCTACAAGGCTTCCTGAATTGCATTTACTGTTGCTCTATACTCTACTTCTGCTGAAGAAAGTGCAATAGTCTGTTGTTTCTTACAGGCCCAAGTGACAGGTCTTGAACCAAGGCTGAAAACATAACTTGCAGTAGACTTTCGATCATCAGGGTCGTCGGCCCAATCTGAATCAGTGAAACCAACCAATAAAGGAGTCCCCCTTGAACTGTAATGTATCCCGAACTGATCTATACCATGAACATAGCGAAGTATCCTTTTAGTTGCTTTACAATGGCTTTCATGGGGTGTTTGCATATACCGGGAAACAAGACAAACAACAAAGGAAAGATCAGGACGGGTATGAGTCAAGTATAAGAGGCTACCAACTAACTAAAAGTACAGGGTGGCATCAACTTCAGGAGAAGTACAGGTGGCAGTAAGCTTGACTCTAGACTAGAATGGAGAAGGGGTTGGTTTACAATCATCCATGTGAAAGTGATGAAGAAGGTCACAAGCATACTTAGACTGGGAAAGAAAAATTCCTTCATTGGTTTGCAAAACTTGGAGGCCAAGGAAATAGTGCAAAAATCCAAAGTCTATCATTTCAAATTTCTTCTTAAGGCTGGTTTTCACATGGTTTAAAAGTTTTGAGTCACTACCAGTAAGGATAAGGTCATCAACATAAAGGACAAGGATTATGAGATGTATTTCTACTTTCTTGGTATAGACATTAGGATCAGAATGGCATCTAGAGAATCTAGTGGCAATAAGAAAGTTGTCCATTTTGGCATACCAATCTCAGGGAGCTTTCTTGAGACCATAAAGAGATTTCTTAAGGTGAAAAACAAGGCTAGAGTCATTCTGGACATAGCCAGGAGGTTTTTCCATGTAGATTTCTTCTTGCAAATCTCTGTGCAAGAAGGTGGATTTAACATCCATTTGATGGACCTCCCATTTATGTGAGGTAGCAAGGGCAAGAACAAGGTGGATGGAATTCATTTTTGATATAGGGGCAAAGGTTTCATTATAGTCAATTCCTTCAACTTGGGAAAATCCTTTGGAAACTAACCAAACCTTGTGTCTTTCAACACTTCCATCTGATGCATACTTAGTTTTGTAGACCCATTTACATCTGACAAGTTTTCTTCCTTTTGGAAGAGGTACAAGATCCCAAGTATCGTTTTCCATTAAAGAATGATACTCTTCATTCATTTTTGTATCCCAATCTGGATGACCTGAAGCTTCTGCAAATGTCTTTGGATCATGAGTTTTTGAAACTTGAGCCAAAAGAGAAGAGGCTCGCTGGAACTGTGAATGTGTCCGACGTTGATCTGAAGGATCACCGACAAGATCACCAACTGCTTCACATGTTGAACGGACCCATCTAGGAAGTGGTGGAGTTGGTGTTGGTTTAGGTTCAAAGGACTCATCTGGAGGAAAGTGAGTAGCCCGAGGTGGATTTTCATCCTCACTGTCATCATCTAAAGAAGAAACTAGAATAGAATAAGGCACAAATGTTGAAGATGGATCGCAGGCCAAAGAAGGCACAACTGCCGAATTAGGCTCACAAGCCAAAGAAGGAAAAAACGTCGAATTAGGCTCATAGGACAAGATATTTTCATCAAATTTAACATCTCTTCTAATAATAATTTCATTACAATGTGGTTAAAGAAGTCTGTAAACTTTGACATCTTCAGAATAACCAACAAATATACACTTCTCACTTTTAGGCTGCAATGCTTTCATTTTCTCATCAGGAATGTGAGCCCATGCTATATTGCAAAATACACAAAAGTGACTTACATGTGGTTTAATTTTAGTCCAAGCTTCTTCCAGTGTTATATTTTTAAGAGCCTTTGTGGTAGTGTGATTTACTATGTAATTTTCACAGTTGATTGCTTCCGCCCAATACTTTAGACTTAATCCGTTAGATTAGATCATACAATTAGCCATTTCTTTTAATGTGGTTCTTTCTCTCAGCAACACCATTTTGTTGTGGTGTATATGGAACAACATGTTGCATTTGGATGCCCTGTGTAGTGCAGTAACTTGTAAAATTATTGTTCACATATTCACCTCCATTATCTGTTCTTAACCTTTGAATTTGATGTCCATATTGCTTTTCTACAAGGGCCTTGTAGGCCAAAAAATTGTCAAAAACTTCGCTCTTAAGTTTTAAGAAGTAAACCCAAGTATGTCTGGAAAAGTCATCAATGAAAGTTAAGAAATACTTGCACCCAGAAAAAGAAGGAGAAGAAATTGGACCACACAAATCGCAAAGGGCCTGAGGCATGCCAAGAGGCACGTTTGTCAAAACTTTCCCAATGATGTTTGCCAAGAACACAATTGGCACAAACACCATCTTTGTATGAAACAAGAGGAAGACCAGTCACCATATGTTGATTACATAGTTGCTGCAATGAGCAATAGTTTAGATGACCAAACCGCTCATGCCAAAGTTTGCTCAAGTCATCGCTATGAGCAACGAAAACTGATGAAAAAGATGATAACCCAAAGTTGTCAAACTTGTACAACCTCGTAATATCATAAAAAAATTCAGTTGCAAGAATATGCTTAGGATCTTTTAGATCCTTGATTACAACTTAGTGAGGTGAAAAATCTTCGGTTTTACCTTCACCTGAATGAGTGATTTGATATATTGATAGAAGGTTACAAGAAAGACTTGGAACACATAATACATCATTGAAATGACCATTTTCTACTTGAACTATTCCAGATCCTTCAACATTGAGAGATCTATCATCACCAACAAATATTTTCTTGGTGTTACATTCATTTAGAGAAGAAAATATGTCTTTATCCTTAGCCATATGATAAGATGCTCTAGAATCAATAAGCCACTCATCAGAAGTAGAAGTAGAAGTTGTATTGAAGGAGAAACCATAAGCTGAAAGTGCATGTCCATGAGAAGAAGAAGAATAAGTAGAATCAATACTAATGTTGTGCTTCTTCATCGCTGCTTCTAAAGATGCCATCTTCTTGAAACATTTGGACTCATCATGACCATCTTTATCACAAAAGTTGCAATGTCTGCCAGTCTTCTTATTTTTATACTTTTCTCCTTTGTCTCCATTAAGAGAGGAAGTTGTCTGAGTGGGTTTAGGACCCTTATATTGCTCATTGTTTTGGCGAGGATGTTGCTTCTTGGGATTCTTGGATTTATATTTCTGATGGACAACTAAGGCTTTGTTGGAGGTACCTGCAGTGTTGATCACTCCAAGTTGTACTAACTTATCTTGCTCTTTAATCAAAGCATCACTAAATTTCTCAAGACTGGGTTTTTGATAAGATGTCCCTAGAGCCTCTTGCATGGCATAAAAGGTAGATACAAACACAAAATATGAACTACCTAGCTTAGAAAGAATAAGATAGATGCAATGATCTTCTTCTATCTTTATTTTACATTCTTCACATAAAGTTCTGAGTGTTTTAAACTTAGATAGATAGTCTTCAATGCAAGAAAAAACACTTGGACTTAAAGTTAGTACTTGATTTTCTAACTGTTGTGCTCGAATGATATTGTGTTTACCAAACACATATTCAATTTTTTCCCAAGTTTCTCTGGGTTTATTAATTGATTGAAGGTGGAACCTTAAATCAGGAGAGATGGACATTCCAATTAATCCACATGCTTCGTCATTCATATTATCCCATTTGGATTTCTTATCAACATCAATGGGTGTTGTTTCCTTTCTCAAGGTAATCCGGTACAAGCCTTTACTTCTTAATAAATCCTCCATATGGGATTTCCATTGGAAGTAGTTGGTGCTGGTAAGTAAGAGATTACTTGTAGAAGCCATATTAAATATGTAGATAATATGGATTTAAAAACTGAAACTGATGATCTGAATGGAAAGATCTCGAAAAGTTGTGCGGTTTTAAAAAAAATGACACTTAAAACAGACTTCAGATGTGAGAGTTATGCCCTTTTAAAAAAAGGCATAAACGATAACCAAAGGACCACATGGTGGTGTAAGTTGCTTTATGAAGTGACCCACTTTTATAAAGAGAAGCGGGGACCACTTTACAATGAAGTTAATTCATGCAAAATAAATAACTCTAAAATAAAATATTAAAGCTACTTATAGCGATTCACTTTTATACTTGAAGTGAAATACACTTTACAATTTTAGCATGAACTTTTTCAAAAAAAGTAACAAAAGATAGATTTGAACTCAAAACCTCTTACTTAATAAGGCAACTTTTAACCAAATGGGCTAGCAAAACATATTGTATTTTTTCGCAAGAGGATTGGGGGTGTTGTTGTTGTTGTGGAATATGGCCTTGGAGAGCATGCTAAAAAAAAGCTCTTTTCACACTAGAAAAAAATTCCACTTCTCGATGACAACAAGGGTTAGATCTCAGTTAGCTTACCCGAAATATGCACCTTTTCCTATCTGTTTCTGATTTTATGAGATCGCACAGGGCGTGGGGCAAAGAGAATACGCATATCTAAAAGAGTATCAACCCAGAAACAAATAATATCAAACTGAAATAAAACCAAAATAATACTTTGCAAAAATTTTAAAAATGCATATTCAGGCTTTATACCTCCAGATTTGACTGTAATGGACGTATCTTGAGAAAACGAAAACCTTTTCAAGTGAAACGAAAAGTGTTACTAACTGAAATGAGTGGTTCGTACGCAATGGAACAGTCCACTGGGCCCAAAAATGTACAAAAATGATAGAAAATGGAGATGAAACAACTCGTCTTCACGATCTCGATCTACAATAGGAGCGAGTCTTCAAACCGGATCTGATACCATGTTCGACAACACATGTATTCCAATAGAGGATGAAAACCTTCAGTAACCACTCACATAACCATATCAAATATCAACACACTGATGTTTTGACGTGGTAAAACCCCTACGGGGAAACATCCACGGCCCCAACCAACATGGCCACTTGGAGCAGTTTATTAATGCAAAAGAAAAATATTATAGAGAGATTTTACAAGAGAGTTTCTCACAACCGATCATCATAAAATGACCCTCTGTGCTATTTAAATAGATATCATGGAACAATCGGGGGTTAAGCCATGAATCAATGGCCGTTAAGGTCAAGGAGAGTATGAACCGTCGTATCACTCTATGTCGGGAACATATCTTGACCATCGGATTTCCTAACTACAAATGCATACTAATGCATACTAAAGAAACACACTAGGAAACACATTTTTACCTAATGACACATTAGACCAAGTAGATCTTAACTAACTCCTAAGTGTCTAAATATCCTAACAGTTGCCCCCTAGAAGAGGCAAGTGAACATGATAGGATCCCTTCCATAATAGGATCCATTGTATGGTGTTGTCCTACCCTAAGAGTTTGATAGTAATAAAATAGATTTTTCATATTGTTCTTATATATCTATTGTGGTGATTTTGTATTCAAGTCTTTGGAACATAACAAGTGGCATCAGAGAACTTTCCTTAGCTGGAAGTGTGGGCAAATATTTTTATTTTTGCAGATTTATTTTTTCGAAAAAAAAGAGGGTCGCGACACTATGGATGATTTATATAGGTTTTGATGCAAAATTTTCAAAAAATAGTTGTATATTTGAATTCCCCTCAGAAAAAAAGCCCAAGTTAAAAAAAACATTCATCTRAAACGGAGTCTAGGAAGTCAAGTTATTTGCATTTTAAAATCTGCAATTTTCATGGTTTTTTCCGTGGACGATGACACAATTTTTTATTTATTTCTGTAATAGTTGTATGCCGAATTTGGCCAAAAACATTACAGATCTGAGTTCCTCTCACAATTTCACCCAATTTCAAAAGACAAATCATCCGAATCGAAGTTTCGGAAGTGAAGATATCGTTGATTGAAAATCAACTATTTTGGGGGGTTTTTTGTGACGACGATGGGACTGCAGAGTTCATAACTTTTCACAGGGTGCTCAGATTTCTAGCAAATCAATGCCATTGGATAAATCATTTTAAGAGTTTTCTTTTGTTATATTGTATCTGGTTTTTCCAATGGATATGCACTCTCAACTCAAGGAAATTATACACATGATTGAAGCATTCAAAGTCGATATGCAAGACCACAGAGATAGTTATCACAATAGTCAACGATCATTAGCTCTCCTTCAATAGAGATATCTTATAGCAGACATCATGAATATCATCAAGAAGTGTATTCTTGGTATGATTTGGAGGATGACTGTGATTATTGGTATATGGATAGTTTTTATTTTTGGGATGACAATCACTTCCATCTTTTATTTGATGACTCTACTCCACCTTCTATAGAGAACAACAACATGACACATCAGAAGCTAGTTATGATTACCAGTGTCCAGCCTACATATTCTACAATGGTATTGTTCCTTCCAGATTCAACATTGACCATTTCCCACTATGTAGATGGATATTCTTATTTTGATCCATATGATAGGTGTCAGTATTGGGAGCATCATTTTCAATTGGTTATTGGGTGTCGATATCTTCTGTGTGGAGTTCACATGAGAAATTGGACACAGGACCCTGGTTTACAATGGAATTTGGACTACTTCATCATGGTGGCTTCCATTTCTCAATGGGACCTTGTTTCTCTAGTCTAATTCAACACTATGTTCCACACTTATCCATGAGACCTTGGTATATGGTTGTACATCAAGCATTGAGGACAACGCTTTCATAAGGAGGATGGAATGTTAGGTAGCTAGAGAGGTAGTGGGGGGGGGGGGTGCGGGCAGAGGGCCCATAGTGATAATAGTGGAGGCCATTCAATGTAAGGTGTACTAGTGATCCAGGTGGATATTGGTGGCCACCCACCTTTTTCGACTGGCTCAAAACAATTTTCTGGCAATTTTGGCAATTTACTATTTTTAGCAGGTTTTGACTTCCGAGGCCATTTTGAGGGCCTAAATGAAGGTTTTTCAAGATATGGGTTCTCAAAGATATCCAAAGTCATGATTGAGCCCCCAAAATGAATCTCCTCGACAATACCTTTCCAACGAGCTATCATACACCTAAAATAGAGATCGTATGCAAAAGTTACGACCCTGAGAAGTTGATGTACTAACTTACCCAAACGGGGCCCACATGACTTTTGGTGCTTCATCTCCTAGGGTTAGGTTTTTGGATGTCTATGGTTTTTGGCATTCCTATTTATTGTAGAAAGGCCTTTAGAGTCTCATTGTAATCATCTTCTTGCGAATGCGAGTAACCGTCACATCTCTTCTCAGAGATAAGCTGCCACCATTCTAGCGAGTCTTTCACTCTTTATTTTTACAGTCTCTGTACATTTATTTCATTAATAGAAATCGTGTATTACTGTGTCTCTGTGTTTATGGTTACATATCTGATATATTTCTGTTATATTATTGAATATCTGTGATATCTCTGTGCATTTATTTATTATATCTCCGATCTCATTTCATGCCGAAAATATTCCAGATCAGTGGTATCAGAGTAGGTTGTTCTTGATCATTTTTTTCAGTGCATGTCCCTGACAAGGTCCGAGTATTGAAAGTTGGGTCTTGAGCTTGTATCTCTTGAGGACAATCACTCTCGCACACCCAAGAAACCCTCAATGGCGGAAGAAAAGAAAAATGAAGGAGAAGATGATCCTATCAGTCTGTTGCTTGAGCAAGATCTCACATGACAGAGGGACGAAATGATGGATAATTTTTCCCACATCCTTCAACGCCCGCCAATAGCAACAGACACATCTTCATCAAGCAGCCACTTTGGAGGCACCTCACCTTTCAAGGTACAAGTTAATTTTGATATTCCTGTATTTGAAGGACAGATAGATGCAGAAGCCCTAGACAAATGGTTGAATTTGCTAGAAGGTTATTTCTCTGTTCACAAATTTTTCGACAAAGAAAAGATCACCTTTGCACTCCTTAAATCTCTCCCCCATGTCAAACATTGGTGGGAAACTTATTGGGAGCAGAGTTCCATAGAGGAGTCTGAAATATATGGGGCCGATCCCACTTGGGATTTTTTTGTGGATGCGGTAAAGGAACAATATTATCCTGTTGGAAATTATGAGGACCAGTACATGAGATGGACCACATTGCAGTAAGAGAGGGGCCAAGTAGTTTTAGAGTTCACCAATACCTTCCATACCTTGTCCACCAATTTGGGTATCAAAGACTCCAAGCGACATTTGGTTATGAAATACCGTGGGGCTCTACACAGATACATCCAGACTAAAATGGATTTTCTGGACATCTCATCACTCGGTGCTGCTTATTGATATGCTATTAAAATTGAGTAGAAATTTAAGCACCAGAACAAACAGGATTTCGGATATGTAAATCCGCAACAACCAAAGTATGACAAAGACAACCCTAACAAATAGTCTCCCAAAAACCAGTCCAAGACACAAGAAAAGAAGGGTCACGAGAAGACAAATAAGGACACCGGAAAATGGTGCGATTTCCACAAAAGCCCCTGGCACAACACCGATGAATGACACTCAAAATAGTCATTGGTGGTTGAGATCAAAGACAAGGAGCCAAACCCTGATTCATAATCCGATTATGAAAATACTGGTAAAGGATAGATCATTGACACAGACCCCACTTCTATTGTCGCAACTGAAACAATTCAACTAGAAGAACCAACAGATCTCGAAGAGGGGGAGCGCCTTTTTCATTCACATATGTGGGTGAAGGGGACCCTGCTGCATTTTATTGTTGATAGCGGAAGCCAGAAGAACTTCATCTCATTAGAGGTCATCAAATAGTTGGGATTGTCGACAACACCACACCCGTAGCCATACAACATCGGGTGGCTTCGCCAAGGATGAGATCTCTGTGTCATCCAACAATGCCGATTGTCATACGACATCCAACTCTTCAAGGACGAGGTATTATGTGATGTTTCCCCACTGGATATCTGTGATGTTCTCTTGGGCCAGACATATATGTGGAAGCACCATGCTGTTTATGAGTCTTGACCCCGTAGTGTCATTGGTACTTTGGGGGGTCATCTCTACAGAATACCATAGGTAGTTCCGATTATTGTTCCACCTAAAAAGTGCCGCAAGGTGGTATCTCATACTGCAAAATTTAGCTTCTTCACAATCTGTTCAAAAGGAGAACAGAAGGACACTGCAACCACTACGGCCTCACCCCAAGCATCTTCTATCCAACAGAAGCAAGTCGACAAGGCTGCAGCAAAGCACAAAGATTCCTTCTGTACACCGTCCTCTCATGTATCTCGACTTGTTGAACAACCTTAGCCTCAACAGGTTCTTGACATACTTCCACAAACTGAGCAGTGTGATGTCTCCAACAATACAAGCAGCTCACCAAGATGCAGATCCAACAAACGCTTTTCCCTCTCCCCCGGGAAATCAACGCAATGGAGGCCATTGCTTCCTAAGGAGGGAGGATTGATCCAGGTGGATATCGGTGGCCACCCACCTTTTCTGATTGGCTCAAAACATTTTTCTGGCAATTTTGGCAATTTACTATTTTTAGCAGGTTTTCACTTCCAGGGCCATTTTGAGGGCCTAAATGAAGGTTTTTCAAGATAGAGGTTCTCAATGATATCCAAAGGCATAATTGAGCCCCTAAAATTAATCTCCTCAATGATACCTTTCCAACGAGCTATCATACGCCTAAAACGAAGATCGTATGCAAAAGTTACGACCCCGGGAAGTTGATGTACTAACTTACCCAAATAGGGCCCACATGACTTTTGGCGCTTCATCTCCTAGGGTTAGGTTTTTGGATGTCTAGGGTTTTTGGAATTCATGTTTATTGTAAAAAGGCCTCCATAGCCTCATTGTAATCATCTTCTTGCGAATGCGAGTAGCCGTCACATCTCTTCTCAGAGATAAGCTGCTACCATTCTAGCGAGTCTTTCACTCTGTATTTTTATAGTCTCTGTACATTTCTTTCATTAATAGAAATCATGTATTACTATATCTCTGTGTTTATGGTTGCATCTCTGATTTATTTTTGTTATATTATTGAATATTTGTGATATCTTTGTGCATTTCTTTATTATATCTCCGATCTCATTTCGTGCCGAAAATAATCCGGATCAACTAGGTCCACTATATTATTAAATAAGGCATACTATGGTTGTTAGATATAATAAATGGGTACTTAGATATAATAAATGTAAGAGGACTTCTTATAAGGTTCTACTTAAAGAAGATTCCTTCTCTAGAATGTTTTTAGGTGATGGTAGCACTATATAAAGGGGTTCAAGAAATGTAATGGGACATGAAGATAAATATTGTATTTGGAGCTGAAGCTCATTAGGTGGTTTCCTCCTCGAAGAGGCAAGTTAACACGATAGGATCCCTTCCATAATAGGATCCATCGTATGGTGTTGCCCTACCCTAAGGGTTTGATTGTAATAAAAGAGATTTTTCATATTGTTCTTATATATCTATTGTGGTGCTTTTGTATTCATGTCTTTGGAACATAACAAGAGTACTTCCCCTCATTTTGATGATGGTTTTAACACCCCCATTTTGATCCCCTGTCTAATTTGTAATAAAATATGCTTAGTGATGGTTTTATCTCTGCATGGAAATAATATATCCATGCCAAGGAATGTGAACATTGTGATTGTATATTGCCTAATAAAGAAAACCAAACCAACTGACCAAAGGGTGGAACACAGGTACTATCCATGATACCATGAGAAGGAATAGTGAGGGGGCCTAGAGAGAGTTCGTCATGCTAAAGAATCCTAAGACACCTAGTTGAATTATTTATTTTGGGGAATAACTAGTTATTTACCCTTTTCCCTGAATCCAAAGAAAACAGTTAATGAAGGGGGTTGGTAGTTGAACAACCAACCACCCACAACGAATGGAAGTATGGAGGACTGGCTAGGTGATATGAAATTAGGGTGACACTGATACCAATCTTGTTTTGGTTCTATGTCATTTAATAAAGGTCAGGTTTGCAATTTTAGATCTATTGAACTTGATTGCATCAAAGGATGAACATATGTACTTATGAAGGCTTGAATCCAAATTGAATATTAACTTGGTGAATGTATTGTTAGTCTCATAATCCATTACTTATTTCATTTAATGAACATAATTGCAAAAATAAAACATGCATAAGAAAAACATGAGACAAGAGATCACTGAATTCTTAATGGAGTTCACCAAAAACTTCTAGCTAAGTCTTTGAGCTCATAAAATCCATGAATCGCTTCATTCTCTTCTTCAAATATACTCTTCTTTACAATGCAAAGGGATCAATTCCTACATCAACAAGTGGCAGTAGAATTTATACAATAGGTGGGAGTATCAAATAGATGCTCTCATGCACAATGCAAAGAGCTAGATTCTCACAAGCATGTGGCCATGTCTCTCCTATAAAGAGACGATCTCCTTTGATAGTACAAGGCTATATCTCTCATAATCATGTGGTAATGTCTCTCCTACAAAGAGACGATCTCCTCTGGCAAAGGTTGGTCTCTCACAAGCATGTGGCATCGAATGGGCTCTCTCATTAGCTCTATAAAAGGATCCATAAAGGATGATTCCCCCAAAGGGGATTTTTTTTTTCAAAGATTACATGAGGAGTTTATATAGTTTCATTAACTCCATAATTCAAGGAGAAAAGATCCACAAATTTAGGATCTAATAACCACTCAAGATAAAAAATGAGAAAAAGTCTCAACCAACTAATGAGACCCTTAACTTCCTCCTTGAGACTAGGGAATCACTTGTAATATAGTGAGGAAGAGTCCAAACCAACTCATGAGACCCTTAACTCCCTCCTTAAGACTAGGAAACTAATTTCCCCTTAAAATTAGGAAACTAATTTGTGAGTTGGATTCTCATATAAAATTAATTTTCCATTTTTACAAATAATATGTGAGATTTCCACTCACTCCAAGTATTCCTCCTTTTTCCAATTTGGATGACTAATACATGAGTTTCTCATGTTCATTCCAAGTATTAATCATTTTTACAATTTAATTAAATCATTCATGAGCATTACTTATTTATTTTAAACTTTGTCACCTATCATCAAACTTTTTAATGATTTATCCCATGGTGTGAAAATTATGAACTTTCCATGTGGAGATCCTCTTGGATCAACCCTCTCCACAAAAAGCTCTTTTGGTCCTCCAAAATTATAGATAGGAACTGTAACTTGAATATCTGCAACCAACTTCTAGGAAGAGTCTTACACTCCACGATTCACTTCCCTACTCCTTGATCTGCATAACAAATGTTTCTGAAAGGCCACACCCTTCTTCTTCTTCACCTTTGTAATTTGGAATGAGGATGTCGATGCCAACATTTGCACCAATGCAAATCTGCAGTTGATTCCTTCACCTTCATAACAAATGTCTCTGAAAGGCTGCACCCTTATTCTCCTTCACCTTTGTACTTCAAAATGAGGATGTCGATGTCATGTTGACAGGCGTAAGTGACACACCGTCAACTTGGAAGGTCAGATCTGGACCGGAGTTGTCTAAATAACCCAAGACATTTCGAATGAACTGACCTGACGAGTTTAATGGCTCTATTAGCCAACTAAGTCCTAAAAATAATAAAAGAAATAAACTAACCTAAAACTATGATTCTAACAATTATGTACTAATTACAAATGTTCAAATAGGAACATGAATATATACAAATGATTATAAATAGTCTATATACAGTTTGCAAGGTTTACTTGTAATCTTGTGAAATGAATGTTCGTAAAAGTGATTCTAATTAAGATAAAGAAAGAAAAAAAATATTTTTGTTTTCTTTTTGAATGTTTAACTAATAAATACTAAGCAAATACAATTGAAACAACGATACATAAATAATCAAAGCTAATTTATGCATTTATCGTTTCATTAATAAATAATTTTACTAAATAACACACAAACTAACCTATAGCTGATCAACAAAACTGAGATTATCTTTCTATGTTGTGTGAACTCCTTCTTGTCTTGCTTGTAAGGGAAACCTGTGACAGAACAATACTAGTACTTCTAGAATAAATTCAAAGAATTGTTTGATGTGTTGGAGTGAGAATATAACAGTAGAATGATAACTGATTAAAAATCATGTGATCTTATGATAAACAATACTTAGAACGAAAGGAAACTCAATTCAGAGTATTAATATTATCAATCATTTAATAACTGAAATAAATTCAATAAAAATCAAATGATAGATTGATCACACATACACAATGGAATGACAAATTATGGACAACGTCTATAATATTTAACAATATGAAACACCATATGATGATTAGGCTACAACTAAATCAACCATAATAATATCTCATAATACAGATGTAATATAAGAACACAAATGGAATAAGCATTACACAGGTATAAAGTGAACGGTGAATTTCTTTCCCATATCCATTCCCAAAATCACATATCCATACTGTATTCCAGCCAAATTTGTCTTTACTACTAACAACAACCACTATTTAAACTAGTATTGGATTAACAACCTCTTATCATGCAAGATAGAGGGTAATCCCCAAAAAATATATTACTTTACAAAAATAGTACAACAGAGTAACACTCCTGTAGGAGTTTGTTTATCAAAATTAATTACATAATCACATGGTTTTATCAAACAAAAGAGAAATTATTAAACTATGCATCACATGATCCAAGATTACTTCTCCTTGTGAATAACATCATAACTATTATTCTCCTGAAAATAACAAAACAAAATTGAATTTTTAGAAAAATAATTCATACTAATTTTTAGAAATAGACTGGTGACAAAATCATGAGATTCTATAGCTAGTCTTATATTAACAAAGAAAATCAAAATAAATATAACTATTTGATTTTTACAACAGAACTAAATCAAATAAAATCAAAACCGTTTTTACCGTTCTAGAGATTAGACAATGAGGGATCGGATAATTCTGAGTTAATGATAGCGTTGAATTTGGTGGCATTCTTGATAATCACACTATCGGATCGTTTGGGCCTTTTACCTACCCAATCTACATTGGACTGAACACATGCCTTTAACTCTTGATTTTCTCTTTCAAGCAAGGAATTTCGAGCTACCAAATGTTTTCCCTGTGCCTATAAATATGGTATGTATCTTTAATATCATTCTACCCAATCGAGACAATTGTCATAGTGTACAAGTGCTATAACAAGTAGAGGTTGAGTGTACTCGGCAACGGGTGCTTCAGTATTTCCTCTAGCTTGTTTCAAATCATGGCCTATACCAGCGAAACCTTGTTGATTTTTTAGAATGGAGGTAGTTTAGAAACAAAATCGTATTGTATAGATTTACTAACGGTTTTATTTCTGAGACACCAGTTATCCACATCTTTGCGGGAAAGGAAATTATTGATCTCATCATCGATCAAGTGATCATCGAACTCGATCACTGAGATCGAGCTCAGATGATCTGACTGTCGATTTCTCAGACTCCTGGAAATTAACCTACCTGGTCTCTTATTTGCAAAACTCAAATATGAATTACCTTGTTTCTTCTTCTTACGATTTTTCTTAATAGTTGGTTTGTCACTAAAACCATGATTCGACTCAATAGTAGGAGTAGGGGAAACTTTCTCCTTTAATACATCTATTACTTCCTCTAACGATTTTTTGGGTGCAAAATTATATCGTGGCTTTTTGCCCGAAGGTTTTTGCATAGAAATAAAGTCTGGTTCAGTGGACGCACAATCTCCATGTGGATCAATATCTTGACTTTCGGTGGTAGGGTTACAAGGACTAGGGTTCATATTTAAATGCAGAGGCGGATCGACTGTGTTTTCGGGTTGGATGAAGTTATTCCGACAAAGGAAATCTTCCCAAGTATCCTCTATCTGAGCTAAATGCGACAACAACAAAATTCGAATAAGCCCATGGTGGAAAAGGATAGACAGAGGGTTTAAAATCTATTTTTGATAACGCTTAGACATCTTATGCAGGATCAACAACAAATAGAATGGAAAATTTAGCTTAAACGCTAGGAAAATCATCAACAAATAGAAGTGACACAAGAACACTAAGCCATACCTACCCTCACAAGTTATAAATTGTTTAAGAATTAGAAGAAGGTTGTGCCATCTGGGTTTTAAGAGAGTAATAGGTGTACCTTTAGGGAAGCATGTCGTTTTCTTAGAGACCATGAACATAATCCAAGGCACACCATCTAAATTGGTGTTCTTGAACCATTTTTCTCCCTCCTGTGACAGTCCCGTTTCTCGTGCTATAGAATCCTTTGTTACCTCAAATTGCAGATTCCCAACTTTGGCTTTAAAGCCATCAAACGATTGAGCAAAAGCATGTGCAACTGCCAGGTTATAACACTCAAATTTTTAGATGAATATGTTCCAACCATGTGCCTGTAAATCGCTTATGGAATTTTTGTGGGCAAGAAGGGATTGAGAGCCATTAGGTTCAATTCGAACCATGACGGCCATGGTTGCTATCAAACAGATGCAATAAATTCCACGAGAGGGAGGTTTCGTTTTCCAATAAACAAACAATAGGGAGATACCTGTGAAATCCGAAAAGGCCCGATACCTACAAACTTGGGAGGCTATCATGCTTGGTAATTTAATATTTGAGTGATAGAAAACTAGAGGATGCGCAGTCTTGTGAACCATTATGCACAATGAAGATTAAACCCCAACCATTATCAGCTGCCTATTCGAATAATGAATGAGCATCTTAAATGTACAAGACAATAGGATGATGTGTAATTGTGAGTACATCAGTCCTGTACCAGGGTGATATGAAAGTGATATGTCTGTTAAGAGAAAGGAGCAAATTTCAAATGTTAATCCAAGGTTCTTCACGATTAGGCATATAAAAAAATTAAAATCATGTAATCAACCATGGATATGATCAAGTCATATTTCCCACAGTGAATAAAATTGTAGCAATGGATCAATCAATAAGATTACAAACCTTAAGAATTATAAACATATAGGTCCCCCTTGAGGTATAATCTCTTAGGAAAAAGAAACGAAGAAACCACAAACTACAAAATGATTACCCAAGACAAACTTTTGTTTCAATTTCATGCTTGCAGTCATGAAATTAAACAAAACAAGTGAAAATTTAAACGAAAAACTCATATAATAAGCTAGCCCAATGAATCTCCTTGAAACCAAAAGACAGAAATGTTTATAAATGTAAGGTGGAGGCATCTACAGAAAGATTTTATCCCTTTATGATGACTTTTAATTATGATAAAACTTGACAGAAATGGTGGTTGCCAACAATGGCGACACGCTGCGTGATGCAGTTATCTTTGCATCACCAAAAAATTTATAATGAAATAAATTTTAGAGATAGTTAATGACAGATCAAGCGTTTTGATAATAACTCAAAAAATAACACAGTCATAGTACTGGATGCATTTCTGTCTGAAATTGTAATCTAGTATCTTTCTTATATCACATGTGTAGTGATGTTTATATAGATGACTTCGATACTGTTGACAGGGCCACTGCTGCCAACAAGCGTCCATAGCCTCGAAAGGGATGTCATTTAACCCACTATAGTACCTCTATCCTATCCAAGAGTCATCCATTCATGATAAAAACATCTTCACACTTGATCAAATTAAAATACATACCTGAGGATCTTCTTAAACCTGGCATTGCTTTGTTGCCAGCAGGCCTATTTAGTACCTCGACAAAGTTGCTTTGGTATCATGTGTGTATTTACCCGTTGCCAGTAGACCTGTTTAGTGTCCTGACAAGTTTGCACACAATTCCCACACATTACAGTGCTTCCAACTCTCTAAAATTTGTTTATAAATTTTCAGAACTTCATGATATTAAGAGATCAGGGTGATACTGAAGATCTCACGATCTGGTAATGAAAAGGTTGATCATTTAAGAATCATTTTTATGTTCTGATGAATTTCATCATGATCTGGACAATTAGATTTCTATTAAGAAACCATCTCTAGGATGGGAAAGCACATTGAGTTGTTCTCATTAAAACAGGGATGACGTTAGAAGTTTGTTAAGGATAATCGCATCTTCCTGTGATTTTAATGAGAAACCAGAAACACTGAATAGAAACTTACTTCTGCTAATCTGAGTTTAGCATTTATTGTTTGGGTGCTTGAACTATTATTGACTACTGCTAATGAATAAGAATTTTGATTCCCTTCAACAAATGAATGGTGATTCAGACATAATTATTTAAAAAACAAATCAAAATCAAACAAAATGAAAAGAGCCAAAATAAAAAATAGAAAAGAAAAAAAAAATATTTACAAGAGGGTGGATTAGAAATCATCAAGAGAAATATCTCTTGAGATTATGTTCGTTCATTGGGAAAGTGTTCGACTGTCCCTCCAAGTTATGTAGATGAAAAGAGATAAGACCCAATTTTTCAGAAATTACAAATGGTCCCAGCCACGGGTTTTGAAACTTGGTATGTTCTCCCTTACCCTCGTGTGCTTTGTCCCACTTGAGAACCAAATCCCCAACATCAAAATGCCTATCATATGTTGAACTTGTATCAAACCAACTCTTCACAATTTGTTGGTGCTGCTCCAGTTTCTGTTTTTCTTTTGTTCTCACCTCTTCTAATTTTAATAAAGAATTTATTCGGTTTTTTAGAGGACACTCTTCTTCTTGAACTTTCTGCGATAATTGCAGAGAAGGAAGCAAGACATGTGGGGGGAGGGTGGCTTCTCTTCCATAAATGAGGAAGAAAGGAGAATTACCAATGAAGGCTTTTAGGGTTACCCCATCAGCCCAAAGTACTTTGTACAATGCATTGTGCCAATTCTTTTGGTTTTCTGAAACTGTCCTTTTTATAATATTGATTAAATTCTTATTTGTTGACTTGGCTAGACCGTTCCCTTGAGGGTAGTAGTTGGCATAATACTTCATTTTAATCCCTTTTTCCAGAGTGAAACAATTCATATCAAGGGATGAAAAATAAGAAGCATTGTAAAAAACCAGACATTCAGGAATTCCAAATCGAGTGATAATATGGGAGTTCAGAAAAGACACTACCTGATTGGTGTTGATCACTTTTAACGGTAAAGCTTCATACCATCTTGTAAAATAGTCTGTTGTTGTGAGAATGTACTTGTGTTGTTGCGAGGAAGGGGGATTGATTGGTCCTATAATGTCTAGGCCCCATGCTGAAAAGGTGCATCTACCGTAATAGGTTGCAAAGGAAAAACTGTCTTTTTCACCTGTCCTGCAGCCTTTTGACAGATTATACACTTGTGGGACAACGTCTGGGAATAATTAAACAAGGTAGGCCAATAGTATCCAGCCATCAACACTTTGTGGATAGTGGTATCTCCACCAAAATGACCATCGACATCACCCTAATGAAGTTCAACCAACACTTTTTCAGACTTCTCTTTTTCCAAACAACGCAGAAAAACACCATCAAAGTTTTTTTGAAATAATATATCATTGATTAATTGGAAAGATGAGGATTTAAGCCTAAGTGCTCTTCTATTTTTGGGGTCAAGATTGTGAGGAGTAGATCCATGCATTAAATAAAACCTAATGTTCTCATACCAAGAATTTTGTGTAGTTTGTACACAACTGATTTGTTTTTCATTATGTTGACTTACAATTGATGTATTATTTGACTTTCTAATTCCTCAACTGAATCAACCACTAATTTACACAGGCCTTGACCTGTAACAATTTGGGCAGGAGTTATTTCAAGATCATATTCCTATAGCGATGTCATCCAATTTTCCCTTTTCTCACCCAAATTTTTTTGTACTAACGGATTTCTTACAACGGGGTAAGGAACAACGTTGGACCTGGATTTCAACAGGTAAGACCTGAAGTGTTTCACTTCTTTAAAAACAACATAGGCTTGTTGATCTATCGCGGGGTAATTAAGTTTTGATCATTTAAAAGAAGATCTCATGCAGGCAATGGGTATCTCGTTGCTTTCAATGTTTTTATGTGTAAGCACGACAGCATAGGATCTGTTAGATGCAAAAGTGTATAGAGTGAAATCCTGAGAAAAATCGAGACTCATCAGGGAAGGTGATTTTATTATTGATTTTCTAATTGAAGCAAAAGCCTGACTTTGTTGTGGTCCCCATCTCTACAAAACATCCTTTTTAATTAGATTTTGTAGAGATCTAATGTTAAGAACCAAAGACTGAATACAAAAGCACCACAACAGATATAGAAGAACAATATGGAAAAACACAACTGTATTACTCTGATACCAATTGTTAAGAACCTAATACCGAATACAAAAGAACCACAACAGATATAGAAAAATAATATAGAAAAACACAACTTTATTATAGAAACTCTTGAGGTAGGGCAACACCGTACAATGGATCCTATTATGGAAGGGATCCTCTCATGTTCACTTGCCTCTTCGAGGGGGCATCCTCCTATTGAGCTACCGCTCCAAATACACTAATTCTCGTCATGTCTCATTACATTGCTTGAACCCCTTTATATAGTGCTACCATCACCTAAGAACATTCTAGAGGAGGAATCTTCTAGAAGTAGAACCTTCTAAGAAGTCTTCTTACATCTATTATATCTAACTACCCATTTATTATATCTAACTACCATAGTGGACCTTATTTAATAATATAGTGGACCTAGTCCACCTTACATTGAATGACCTCCACTATTATCATTATGGGCCCTCTGCCCCCCCCCACTATCTCTCTAGCTACTTTACATTCCATCCCCCTTATGAGAGCATTGTCCTCAACGCTTGATGTACAACCATATACCAGGGTCCCATGAATAATTGTGGACCATAATGCTAAAAAAGACTGAAGAACTAAGGTCCCATGTAGAAAGGAAATCCACCATGCTGAAGTAGTCCAACCACCATTGTAAGCCCGGGTCCCATGTCCAAGTGCTCATGTGAACTTCCCGTGGAAGATTTTGGAACCCAATAACCAACTCCAAATGATGCTCCAAAGACTGACACCTATCATGTGGATCCAAATAAGAAGATCCACCCACATAGTCGAAAAGGGTCGTAACAGAATCTGGAAGGAACAATACCACTGTAGAATATGCAGACTGAATGCTGGTAACTAGCTTCTGATGTGGGACATTGATGTTATCTACAGAAGGTGGAGTAGAGTCATCAAATAAAATATGAAAGTGGTTGTCATCCCAGAAATGACAACTATCCATATACCAATCATCACAATCTGCCTCAAAATCATACCAAGCATATATTTCTTGATTATATTCATCCCTAAGGCCCTCCATAATAAATATCTCCTGCATGCTATTCAATGAATCTTGAATACTACGAAAACTATCATTGAGTTCGTCTGTGAGGTTGTCTGTGAGGCCATGTACAAATGCATCCAATCTGTCATCTAATGTGTGAAACAATTGGGATTTGAATGATTCAAGAATTTCTTTCAGGTTTTGGAGAAGAAATAGCCATCTGAGCACCCTATGAACTCTTCAGTCCCTCAACTTTCGTGAAAAAAAACCAAAAATAGACCCAATAAGTTACGGCAAAAAATCGCGGCTTTTTCTGGAAAAACCCTAAAAAACTGTTGAAGTTAAAATGCTCATAACTTCACTTCTCGGACTCCATTTTGGCTGATTTTGTTTTTGAAATTGGGTGAACTTGTGAGAGGAACTTATATCTATAATTTGTTTGAGAAAATTCGACCTCCAGCTGCTACATAAATAAAAACAAATCGCGCCGTTGTCTGTGGAAAAACCCTGAAAAATTGCAGATTTTAAAACTTCAATATCTTGACCTTCCGGACTCCGTTTCGGATGATTTTGTTTTTCAACTTGGGTGTTTTTCTGAGAGGAAATCATATATACAACCTATTTCTGTAAATTTTGCATAGAAATATATCGAAAAGTTCTAGAATGTCGCGGCCCTTTTTTTCTTCTCCAAAAAAAAAATCTGCAAAAATAAAAAATATTTGCCCATAATGTCTACCAAGGAAAGTGCTCTGATACCACTTGTTAAGAACCAAAGACTGAATACAAAAGCACCACAATAGATATATAAGAACAATATGGAAAAACACAACTGTATTATATCAAACCCTTAAGGTAGGGCAACACCATACAATGGATCCTATTATGGAAGGGATCCTCTCATGTTCACTTGCCTCTTCGAGGGGGCATCCTCCTATTGAGCTACCGCTCCAAATAAACTAATTCTCTTCATGTCTCATTACATTGCTTGAACCCCTTTATATAGTGCTACCATCACCTAAGAACATTCTAGAGGAGGAATCTTCTAGAAGTAGAACCTTCTAAGAAGTCCTCTGACATTTATTATATCTAACTACCCATTTATTATATC
>JASDQU010737947.1:442284-457542 GCA_032191745.1 Picea mariana
CTAACCATTTCAGAAAAAATCGGGACAAATCATCTGACAAAATTAATTTTACCGAAAAAGGATTGCATGGCCTTTTTGGAAGAGAGAGGGGGAAGTTTAGCAATGTCTTGGGTTCTCTTGGGATCAATGATCATTCCATATTTAGACTCTATAAACCCAAGCAATTTTCCTTGTTCTACCGCAAAGATTCATTATTTGGGATTTAGAGATATGTCGAACTTGCGACATCGTTCTAAGACAACCCTAAGGTGAGACATGTGATATTTCTTGTTTTTTGAAAAAACAGTGACATCGTCAATATAGACCACAACTGACTGGTCAATGGGGCCACAAAAAGAAATATCCATTGCTCTCTGAAAAGTGGCACTGACATTAATCAGTCCAAAAGGAATTTTCCTGTAGGCGTAAGTGCCCCATGGGGTACGAAAGGTGGTTTTAAGCTGGTCCAAAGGAAACATAAGGACCTGGTTGTATCCTGAAAAACTGTTTAATAAATATAGCCTTTCAGAACCACACACCTGTTGTATGATTTGTTCCATTGGAGGAACATGGTAGTTTTCTTTATCAGATGCTCAATTTAGATTTCAAAAATCGACTCAAAGTTGAATTTCACCACTTTTCATCCTTATAGGGACTAAGTTAGACACCCATTGGGTATGCCTAATTGGAAAAATTATCTTTTCATTTAGTAATTTTTTCAGTTCCTTTTCAACGGTAGGTTCCAATTTGATATGCATTTTCCTCAATTTTTGTTGAAAAGGCTAAGTATGGGGTTTCATAGGGATTACATGTTGTATGATGTTTGGATCGAAAGTTTTTAGGTCGTCGTACGTCCAAGAAAATACATCTTTAAATTTTTTAAATAATTTTATAAAAGTGGATCTTTCTTGTTCAGAACATCCCTTTCCCAGATTAATATTTTGAGGATTATCTCGTGTTCCTAAATTTACAGTTTCATAGATCAAAGAGGAACTGTTAGTTTTTCAATTGACTACCCCTCTAAATTGTCATGCAAGTCATAAAATTTCTCTAATATCATAACAGATTTGGGGATAGATTTCACCAGCTCGAATGTTGATTCAGGAGATTGAGGATCAAATATTACCGTGAAGTATCATATATTCTCATCATGAGTGCCTTCATCAATAAATACATCCTGGAAGGTGTCTTCCATATGCATAAAGTTGATGATCTATTGATGATCATCAAATACTCTTCAATTTGTGATGTTGTCCAAAATTGATGGCTTGAACAACAATTCGATCAAAAATGCGTTAGGAGAAAAACCTTCAGTGGGAAACAATTTAGAAGCAACATTGGCTAGTAAATCAACTTCTAAATTACTCATCCTAGGAATGGAATTTATATTAAATGCTAGAAATTTATGCATTAAACCCCATACCTCGGTTTGGTAATTCTTCATATGCGGTGACAAACAATGTATTGCATTTCTTACCTGTTTGACTACTATTTCTGAATCACCAAATACTATCAAATTTTGCACGTCCATGTCCAGTGCTTTCCTAAGTCCCTGCATAAGTGCTTCGTATTTGGCTATGTTTTTAGTACATTTAAACTCTAATTGACAAGCAATACAAGTTTTATTACCTGTAGGGTTGATGAACACATAACCAACACCTGCCCCTTCTCGAGATTTGGATCCATCAAAATATAGGGACCAGATTAGTGCGTCATTAGCAGTATTTGGCATATTTGGTGAAGCTGGTTCCTGAGTATAGGCTGTTACTTCAGATTGTTGTTCTGGATCAGTGATAGAGGAATTTTCGGTCATGAAGTTACCAAAAAAGGTATTCATTCCCTGCGTTTCAATTGAATTTGTAGTGAAAAGCTCATTTGGATCATTCAGATCAGTCACGGTATGCTTAAGGTAACGTTCTCTATTTATTCTAATCTTATTGGGTTGTCCATTTTCAGGCAACCACATATGAGACCAGTCTGTAGAAAAATAACCGTGTAGCTATTCCGATCAATATCTGCTTAAAACTAGACCATAAACTTCAGGAATGTCAACAATGGTAATATCAATTACTTGATGAACTTTGGGATTGGATGATAATCTAATCAACACATTTCTAAGTTCACCGATCAATTTAACATTTGTTCGATCTAGCTGGATGATTTTTAAATTAGAAGATTTAACCTCTGCATTAATTTTCTGGCATATAGATCGAGGCATCACATTTGATGATGCACCAGAGTCAACCATACAATTTTGTAGATTCCTATTAAAAATTTAAAAGTCAATTAAAAAGGGGGGACATTTTTTCGTACAGAAACAACAGAATTCTGTTGATTTTTTATTGCTGTCCCTAAAACAGTTTTGTTTAAGTTTGCTACAGTTTTTTCAATTAAGTCCCTTTTGTCTTGATTTTCATATGTATTTTTATTGGGACATTTTTAGTTATGTTTAAGTCAATTTCTGTTGATTTTTTGTTGCTAACATCGTTCTTTTTACAGTTTTCATCTTTGAAGCATTTTCTGCAAAATAAGAGGAAATTTCAGCAATTCAAAAACATAAATATTTGCCCTTAATTTTTTCAGATCTTCAATTAAATCATACTCTAAAACTGGGGCAGCTAGGCTTTGTCTATTTTTAGTTTGTTTTGGTTGTTTTGGAAACATGTTTTTACTTGTTTTGGGTTCGAGATTGTTTTGTGTTTTACTTCTAGTGTTGTAGGGGTCGACAGTTTCAAAATTTTCTTGGAAGATACTTTCTGACAAGTGCCTGAAAATGGGAGGAGATGAGTCTTCCTCTTTTGGTACCTCCTCCTCAACTGTATCATCAGAATTTTTAGGAGGAGCAGAAGAAAAATTGTCATGTGCTTCCAATATCGTTTGCAAAGCATATTGTAAACTTTCAAAATTTAGACCTTCTGTGGTCGGGTTTGGCCGGTTTGGAGGTAAAGGTTTTCTAAAGGGAGGTTTGAAACTTCCTTTACTTGTAGATACCTCCTCAACAGATATTTTCAAGTCAACGACCTAATTGGATAGTTTCTGGAAATATTTCTGCAAGCTCTCCAAGTCTAATGTTTCTTGTTGATTTTTAGTTTGAGGAGGCCTAGTGAGAATTTCTATTTTCTTCTTAGAAGATGAAGTTGTTTCAGCCTCACTACTTAGATTATATTTTAAGCTCAATATATCTTTCTCAATTTGACTTTCCTCCTCAAAGGCGTCTAACAATGTGTTCATTTTGGACCTTTTAACCCATATGGCTATGTTGTTATGCATGGCCTTAGTATAATATGCAACAATTAAGATTTCTGTAGGCATCAAATCTACAATGATTTTGTTTTTTAGTGTTAGGAATCTCTCGTTAAAGTCTTTAAATTTTTCCTTAGGGTTCATATTTAAGCTAGAGAGTTCCATTACCAAGACTTCTGGAGATTTATCATCTCCAATTTTTTCCAGAAAACAGGTTTCAAACTTGTCCCGAGAGATGATGGTCTGTGACTGTTGGGAAAAATACCAGGTTGAGGCATTTCCCTAAAAAATATAAGAAAATAATATGCACATGAAATCTTCGTGTTTGACACTCTGGAGTCTAATGACTAGCATAAATTTCTTGATGTGATTCTCAGTTGATTGCTTCGAATCTGGATCAAATTTGGGCAGCCATTTCTCCAGATGTTTAGGTAATGGGTGTTGGGGTCTAGGCACAACCACGACATCTTGATCGAGCCAAGGTATGGTGGGATTATTTTTTTTTTCCATGGGAGTTGGTGGATTTGAAGGTTGATATGGTTCAGATGAAGAATTTCCTTCGTCCGAGGATTCACCTCCCGAAGAAGTTGGAGAAGAACCAGGTGGGGATGGTGGAATACCGGATCTCTAGCACCAAGGATAAGTGCTTCAATAGGATTGGTAATATTGTTAGTCCCTACAATGTTTCTAGGCAAACCAGTGCCTTGAAGTTATTCCTAAAGATTTGTGAAGTCAAGGGGTTGATTGAGTTTTCTACCAGGTTGTCTAATATAGGATAAGGCACTTTGAGTCCTTATGAGTGATTGACAAACAATTTCTTGGACGTCAATCCCTTGAGGGAGTGGTGTCACTGATTCGACAAGAATATTGAGGTTATCGTTTGAGGTAGTAGTTGTTTCAAGTGTAACGTTTGTGTCAGAGCGACTACGCATTACGACAGGAGAACGATTGTTTGGAGGGGTCTTGCGACCTCCACATGCCATCAATTAATCTCAGGCCCTCCTTATAGAGCCATTTGTTGACGGGCATAAGTGACACACCATCAACTTGGAAGGTCAGATCTGGACCGGGGTTGTCTAATTAACCCAAGCCATTTGGAATGAACTAACCCGACGGGTTTAATGGATCTGTTAGCCAACTAAGTCCTTATAATAATAAAAGAAATAAACTAAACTAAAACTCTGATTCTAACAATTTATGTACTAATTACAAATTTTCAAATAGGAACATGAATATATACAAATGATTATTAATAGTCTATATATCGTTTGCAAGGTTTACTTGTAATCTTGTGAAATGAATGTTCGTAAAAGTGATTCTAACTAAGATAAAGAAAGAACAAAAATATTTTTGTTTTCTTTTTTAATGTTTAACTAATAAATACTAAGAAAATACAATTGAAACAATGATACATAAATAGTAAAAGCTAATTTATGCATTTATCGTTTCATTAGTAAATAATTTAACTAAATAACACACAAAATAACCTATAGCTGATCAACGGAATTGGGATTATCTTTCTGTGTTGTTTGAACTCCTTCTTGTTCTTCTTGTAAGGGAAACCTGTGACAGAACAATACTAGTACTTCTAGAATAAATTCAAAGAATTGTTTGATGTGTTGGAGTGAGAATATAACAACAGAATGATAACTAATTAAAAATCATGTGATCTTATGATAATCAATGCTTAGAATGAAAGGAAACTCAATTTAGAGTATTAATATTATCAATCATTTTATATCTGAAATAAATTCAATACCAATCAAATGATAGATTGATCACACATACAAAATGGAATGACAAATTATGGACATCATCTATAATATTTAACAATATGAAACACCATATAATGATTAGGATACAACTAAATCAACCATAATAATATCTCATAATACAGATGTAATAGAAGAACACAAAGGGAATAAGCATCACACATGTCTAAATCCAACGGTGAATTGCTTTCCCATATCCATTCCCAAAATCACATATCCATATTGTATTCCAACCAAAGTTGTCTTTACTACTAACAACAACCACTATTTAAACTAGTCTTGGATTAACAACCTCTTATCATGCAAGATAGAGGGTAATCCCAAAAAAATAGATTACTTTACAAAAATAGTTCAACAGAGTAACACTTCTATAGAAGTTTGTTTATCAAAATTAATTACATAATGACATGGTTTTATCGAACAAAAGATAAATTACTAAACTATGCAGCGCATGATCCAAGATTACTTCTCCTTGTGAATAACATCATAACTATTATTCTCCTGAAAATAACAAAATGAAATTGAATTTTTAGAAAAACAATTCAAACTAATTTTTAGAAATAGACTGGCTATAGAATCATGAGATTCTATAGCTAGTCTTATATTAACAAAGAAAATCAAAATAAATCTAACAACTTGATTTTTACAACAAAATTAAATCAAAGAAAATCAAAACCATTTTTACCGTTATAGAGATTAGACAATGAGGGATCAGATAATTATGACTTAATGATAGCGTTGAAGTTGGTGGCGTTCTTGATAATCACACTACTGGATCATTTGGGCCTTTTACCTGCCTGATCTGCATTGGACTAAATGCATGCCTTTAACTCTTGATTTTCTCTTTCAAGCAAGGAATTTCGAGTTGCCAAATGTTTTAGCTGTGCATGTAAATATGGTATGTCTCTGTAATATTGTTTTACCTAGTCGAGACAATTCTCACAGTGTACATGTGCTATAGTAGACAGTGGTTGAGTGTACTTGGCAATGGGTGCTTTGGTCTTTCCTGTAGCTTGTTTCAAATCATGGCCTATACCAGTGAAACCTTGTTGATTTTTTAGAAAAGGAGGTAGTTTAGAAACAAAATCGTATTGTATAGCCTTACTAACGGTTTCATTTCCGAGACACCGATTCTCCACATCTTCACGGGAGAGGAAATCATTGATCTCATCATTGGTCAAGTGATCATCAACCTCGATCACTAAGAACAAGCTCAGATGATCTGACTGTCGATTTCTCAGACTCCTGGAAATTAACCTGCCTGGTCTCTTATTCACAAAACTCAAATCTGAGTTACCATGTTTCTTCTTCTTATGATTTTTCTTAATAGCTGGTTTGTCTCTAAAAACCTGATTCGGCTCAACAGTTGGAGCAGGGGAAACTTTCTCCTTTAATACATCTATTACTTCGTCTAACGATTTTATAGGTGCGAAATTATATCGTGGCTTTTTGCCCGAAGGGTTTTTCATAGCAATAGAGTTTGGTTCAATGGACACACAGTCTCCATGTGGATCAATATATTGACTCTTGACAGTAGGGTTACAAGGAATAGGGTTCATATTTAAATGCAGAGGAAGATCGACTGTGTTTTCGGGTTGGATGAAGTTATTCCAACAAAGGAAATCTTCCCAAGTATCCTTGATCTGAGCTAAATGCGACAGCAACAAAATTTGAATAAGCCCATGGTGGAAAAGGCTAGACAGAGGGTTTAAACTTTGTTTCTGATAACGCTTAGACATCTTATGCAAGCTCAACAACAAATAGAATGGAAAATTTAGCTTAAACCCTAGGAAAATCATCAACAGGTGGATGTGATACAAGAACACTAAGCCATACCTACCCTCACAAGTTATAAATTGTTTAAGAATTAGAAGCAGGTCATGCCATCTGGGTTTTAAGAGAGTAATAGGTGTACCTTTAGGGAAGCATGTCATTTTCTTAGATACCATGAACAGACTCCAAGGCATGTCATTTAACTTGGCATTTTTGAACCATTTTTATCTCTCCTATGACAGTCATGTTGCTTGTGCCTCTGTTACCTCAAATTTCAGATCCCCAACTTTGGCTTTAAAGCCATCAAATGATTGAGAAAAATCCTGTGCAACTGCCAGGTTATAACCCTCAAATTTTCAGATGAATACATCCCAACCATGTGCCTGTAAATCGCTTATGGCATCATTGTGGGCAAGAAGGGATTGAGACCCATTAGGTTCAATTCGAACCACGGGGGGCCATGGTTTCTATCAAATAGACACAGTAAATGCCATGAGAGGGAGGTTTTGTTTTCCAATAAATAAACAATAGGGAGATACCTGTGAAATCAGAAAAGGAACGATACCTACGAACTTGGGAGGATATCATGCTTGTAAATTTGAGCTTTGAGTTACAAAAAACCAGAGGGCACACATGCTTGTGAACCATTATGCACAATGAACATTAAACCCCAACCATTATCAACTTCCTATTTGAATAATGAATGAGCATCTTAAATGTACAGGACAATAGGATGATGTGTAATTGTGAGTACATCAGTCATGTACCAGGGTGATATGAAAGAAATATGACTATTAAGATCAAGGAGCACATTTCAAATGTTAATCCAAGGTTTTGCGCGTTTAGGCATATCAAAAAAATTAAAATCATATAATCAACCATGGATATGATCAAGTCATATTTTCCATAGTGAATAAAATTGTGGCAATGGATCAATCAATAAGCTTACAAATATTAAGACTTATAAACATATAAGTCTCCCTTGAGGTATAATCTCTTAGAAAAAAAAACGAAGAAACCACAAACTGCAAAATGATTACCCAAGCCAAACTTTTGTTTCAATTTCATGCTTGCAGACATGAAATTAAACAAAACAAATGAAAATTTAAACGAAAAAATCATATAATAATCTAGTCCAATAAATCTCCTTGAAACCAAAATACAGAAACGTTTATAAATGTAAGGAGGAGGCAGCTATAGAAATATTTTATCCCTTTATGACGACTTTTAAGTTTTAATTATGATAAAACTTGACAGAAATGGTGGCTGCCAACATGTCGACAATTCCATCAATGAAAATTTGTAGCTGACCATGCATGATCATAGTTTCAAATCAATACCATACTTGCCAAGAGTTGATAAAACACTCACAGACAAGTTTACAATGATTTGCAAATAAGCATTAGGAAAAATAATTCCTCTCACTCAACAGTGGCTACAAGATCAATTACAATGATTCCAACAAGGCTTTAACAAGGTTTTGGCATAGAAAAAAATGCCTCTCATTCTCATCATCACTTTTTTAGAGTGGCTAATTACAACCTTTTACATCATTAAGGTGAATACCCCCAAATGTGCATGAGTGGTAAACTCTATGGCTTTAACCCCCCCATTACAAACATGTGAAACATAATAAATAAGGAAAATGCCATCATCATCACACTCATATCGCAATTTTGAGACCAATGACTGCAAACATGACTATCTTCTGACGAAGTGTCAAAATGGCCTTATTAGCACCACACTGCCTAGATTTGCATGCGAAGGCTCAAACAATGAATTTCCAGCAATAATTCATATCTTGTTGCTCTACTACAACACTCAAAGATCACCAAAATATGCAACATACATTCATCCTTTTGCAATTTTTGAAATGAGGAAAAAACCATAAATGCATAAAAATTACATTGGTTTTCATGCCAAAGGGCTCAACCGGCTACTCAAATCTTGGCATACACAAAACTAGCAAGTTTGTCTCATCATTCTGCAACTTTTGACTATAAAATTGACCTGTTCTGAAAGGTGCAACTCTACCTCAAAGTCTGTGCCATGCATTAATGAAAAAAGTGGTCTTTTGCCACGAGCCCTAAAATTTCATTGCTCAGATAACAAAACAGAATGCGCCATTGAATTCATGGCGATAAATCATGCAAAAATGTCTATGTTTTCGTCAAATTATGTCACTATGACTTTTAGACCCCCCTTGGGTTCTCTACCTCGAAAAACATGCCATGCATTAATGCCAGAAGTGAGATTTAGTCACGAGTCCTGAAAATATGGTGCTCGGATCCAAATTCTGACTACACAAATGGATTCCTGGTGAAAAATCGTGCAAAAATTATTGTATTGGTGCAGACCCCCTGCCCTCAGGCCGAGATCTGCTCAGGATTGATTTCCTCCAAAAGATAAGCTAGCCCAGCTTTGCGATTCCTCACGGGAATCCTGCTAACGATCCACAGGTCCTTTAGTAGCCCGACTTGTGCGAACATGCACAAGGTGCGAGCTTCACCTCCTCCAAGAGACCACGGTGTTATGACCAAGGCCTACACCCGAAGGTGCTAATCACGAGTAGGATTTTGGATTCTTTGGATGCAAGGAGACTCTTGTCTCTCCAATCCCTGAAACCTGAAACAAGGTTAAGGCTCTCGACCCCTTTCCTTATCTCCACCCTAGTGACCACTACCCGGTGACCACGCGCTTAACACCTAAAGTGCTACTGGCTTTCGGCAGTTGGAACTTCCACCTGCTAGTTCTCCACTCCTTGTCATTTGAAATGTCAAACCCTGAATCCCGATTAGGGATTTTGTGTCTGTTTAACCCCCGGTAGTTTGTGCTCACGTGACCTCTGGCTAGGACTCAAGTCCCAGCGCCCTTCGCTTTCGTGTTTTGGGACTTCACGATTCCTGTTGCAAGCATTCCTTGCCTTTTGGAATGCTGAACCCCAAAAAGGTGTAATGACTATTTGGCTCCTCCCTTAAGCCTCTTCCATATGGCCTTACTCTGTGACCATGCGCTAACTCAAAGAGAGATTTCAAAATTCGGGACCTCGTGAATCCAAATGTGGACTTCCCTTTATGTTCAATCCCTGAACCTCGAAAGGTTTTTGGAACTCTGACCACTCCTTTGACTTCCACCACACGTATCCTTTGACTCATGCTTGGGACCCACCTTTTGGCGTTTCGCTCTTCGTGATTTTGGGAGTTGTGTTGACCATGCAACTCTGCCTCTTGAATCTCGAAACCTCGAAACCTGATTGGGGCCCAACAACTATTAGCCATCAACTCTATGGGGACATATGACCCTCCACAAAGGATTGGGTCCTATTCCTTTCGCTCTTCAGGATTTCACGATTCGCGAAAATCCACAACAGAGAGTTTCCCTACCTTTCGAAACTCTGGTTTCTGAATTCTCGAAGCCTCACCTCCCACGCGATCTATGAATAAGATCTTCCTCGATC
The DNA here is from genome assembly GCA_032191745.1 of Picea mariana. Lineage (NCBI taxonomy): Eukaryota > Viridiplantae > Streptophyta > Pinopsida > Pinales > Pinaceae > Picea > Picea mariana. The sequence goes on from JASDQU010737947.1 coordinate 452,509, forward strand.
CGACGACTCACACTTGTGTCAGGATTTCACCGACCGGGAATCCAAAATGCAAGGCTCAACCCTTGGTCGCTCCACTTCCCGATCCCCGATACATGAGATCACATAGGAGATCAATGGTTCACGTTGACCCTCGACTCCTGGGTGATGGGTTTCTCCAGTTGCTAACCCCCTTTCAACTTCTGTCAATTCTGATGGTCCTCGCAACTTCGTGAGTTCTCCATGGAGAATATCAACTGTTTGTCTTTGCCTCTGAACACTCCTTCAGCTCCAAGATTTTTCCCAATACTTGGACCTCGAGGGGTCTCGACCTGTTGTTCCTTTCTGTTGGAACTCTGTGTGCAAAGGCATTATTCCTATTGAGCTTAAGAACTTGATACAAGTTTGCACCTCTGCACACTTCTTGTACTTGATGAGCCTTTAGACGACTGTCTTCAACACTTCATCTTAGTTTTGGCCTGGTGCACTCCTTGGATAGGTCTTTTTCCTCCTTGAGCTTCAACTGCTAGGACCTCAATGGTCTCTGTCCCTTTCTCTCCTTGAAGGGATGGAAGTGCCCTCTTCTGCAACTTCCTGCTCAAGTACACCTTGCTGAGCCTATAGGGTGTTCATTAACCCTGTGAGTGTCTCCTCCTGTGTCACTTCTCTTCTCTCCGAACTCAAACAAGAGTTCCTTCTATGCACACTTGCACCAACTCAATGCCCACCTTACAGAGTTCTCCAAAATATTCAGTGACTCTGTCTTCTCACTGAATTCAAAATAGAGTTCTCCTTAATGCACCCTATGCATTTGCTCAATACCCTCTTGGCAGAGCCTTTACAAAATTCACAACAATTCTGCTTCTCCTCTCTGTGCTGTCCTCTGCACAGTTTCTCCTTCAATGTGTTCAACAACCTTGAGGCTTCCTCCCTGAGTCAATGACTTCATCTGGTGCACCCCCCTGGCACGTCTTTGTCTACAATTCCGCAGAATTCAGAAGCGCACTCCTGCACTGGTTTTCAGAGACCGCAATACTCTATCATGCAACGCCTTGCATGAAGACTCAAAGAACCCAAACCTGAAAATCAAAGAACTCTCAGATAGGAAAATCTATCTATCCCTGCAAATTCACATCTAACATACATCTACAACATATCATAAACACATAAAGACATTCATCAACATACACAGAATAACATGCAGGAAAAACTGCTCTGATTGTATTAATATGAAATGCCTCTTTACAATGTCAGCTCGGACTACAACAGAGTCACGACTTCTTCTCTTGTCCCTATTCTCTCTATTCTTCTCTGCCTCATTTGAAAAACAAAAATAAGATCTTTTTACAAAAGGGGTCTCCTCAAGTGCTTCCCTCCATCTCACCAACTCTCATAAATTACAATGAATTACATTGAATGGGCCATCTAATCCAAATAGGGTCTAGATCCCCATCGACCTGTCAGCCATTAAAGGCGACTCTAACTACAACATGCTCAAAGGAACGACTTGGCTCTGCCAGCCTTACAAACATTTAATACATTAAATTCAAATTTAAAATTTGAAAGTGAGAGGGCTGCGCCTCTCCTCTCCATTGGATGCGTACTGGGTGTGCTGGCTGGTTGGCGCTTGATGACATGGAGTGATGCTGCTGCATCATACTCCTCAGCTGGAAAAATCATGAGCTCTTGCTCATGAGTTTCCAGGATCTTCTATTGAAATCCACCTAGATCCCAAACAGTTCTCTGGAGCTATCCATCCGCTCCACTGCTTCGCTGCTGTTGTTGCTGCCTTGTTGCTCTTGCACAACCTTTTCTACCCAGCTTCCTCTTGCTGGTTGATTCTGTTGCTGACCTCAACAACATCTTTTCAATTCTCTCAATTTCTTCGTCCAACTGCTCAACTGGCTGGTTCTTCCTTTGCAGTCCCCATGAGTGCACTTCTTCCCTGCAAATGGGTAGATCAATATGATCTCCCATGTTGTCTTCCTCATCTCTTGTGGCTTTGACTTTCCACCTAGCTGCAGATTCCAATTCTGCAGTCTCCTCACTGAGGTACTGCTCAGCTTCTCCCTTTGACCACTTTGCTTCTTCCATTTCTCCTGCTGGTGTATTTCCAGCTTCCTCCAGTCACTCCTTGGTCTGGTATTCTCCCTCTGTCTCCAACCTGACTTGTTGGATGTGCATGCCCTGCACCTTCACCCTCTTCTCTAGGGCTTCAATTTCTTCACACAGATCAACAAACTCTAGACTGTCTGCTTCCTCCTCTTCTTCTTTTGTTTCAAGCTTCAGTGCTACAACTGTCTTGTTTTCAGCGTCCTAGCTGAAAATTTCAAGCCATTCTTCTGAATGCTCCTTTTCCTCTTCTCCTTGTGAAAACATCAATGTCTGCTCGATTTATTTCACTATGACACTTGCTACTGGCTGTCTTTCTTCTTTTGTTGCACTTTCATCTTATGCATTGAACTTTACTTGTCTATTTGGAAGGAATACTTCAATCCCCCCAATGGTCATAACGCATTTCTGATCCTTCTCCATCAACTCTTCTTGTTGATATGAACTCACCCCTAAGCTCATCGTCTCTCCCTTGCCTTCTTTGAAAATTGGGATTTCTACGCTGCCCACCTGGCAATCTTTGAGATCAATCGATGAACCCTTCTTGTTGCCTTCCTGGAAATATGCATTCTCCTTATTGCCTTCTTGATATCCTTTGAGATCCTCCAATGATGTCATCCCATTTCCCACCTGGTAAATAGGAATTTTTGTGCTACCCTCCTGACAATCTATGAGATCCTCCAATGATCTCACCTCGTTGTCACTGAGATTTCTCTGTTAAGAACCAAATATCAATATAGCATAGAAAAACCTCAGAAAATGTACTCAACACCTTGAAAAAGAGATAATTTCAGATAATAAGCCTCTTCAAGGGGGCAACCTCCTTTTACCCCACTTAAATTTTCAAGTACAAGATGATTCAAAATGAAAATGTCTCCTTGGTATATATAGGAGACTAGGAGGTATAATTACAACTAATGGCCTAAAGCCGACGTAAATAAAATAACATTACTAATATAATATGCCCCAATTAAGGGGTAATGAGCCAATATTAGGGCTTAACATGCCCCTCCCCTTGAGACAAGTGTTGTCCGCAATGCTTCAGTGACTCTGGATGCTTCTGTATAAAAGACTTATATTCCCAAGTGGAATCTTCAGCCGGTAGTTTCCTCCATTTAATGAGATACTCTAAAATGGATCTATTCCTCAATTGGTGAATTCTTGTGTCAGTGATGGATTCAGGCTCCAATATGATTTTTCCTTCCTCTTCAAGTTCTGAAAATATAGTTTGAACTGGGATCTTATCTCCTATAACCTTGTTTAAGCATGAAACATGGAAAACTGGGTGTACTCGTGAAGATGCAGGCAACTCCAATTTGTATGCCATAGTACCAATCTTTTGCAACACCTTATAAGGACCATAGTACTTTGGTGATAATTTATTATCCTTCTTGGGTTGATTGAGGGTCATCTGTTTGTATGGTTGTAGTCTTAAAAACACCCAATCCCCTACTTCAAAACTTCTTTCACTGCAATGTTGATCTGCTTGTTGTTTCATGCGATTCTGTACCATGGTCAGGTTATCCTTTAAGATTTGGAGAACTTCTTGTTGATTCTCGATGTGATCTTCCACTGCTTGAAACTTAGATTTTTATTTTAAAGAAGAAGTGATGGAAGGAGGGTGGTATCCATAAAGTGCCATAAATGGTGTCATTTTTGTTGCAGTATGAAAGGAAGTGTTACACCACCATTCTGCCAAGGGTAACCATTTGAACCATTGTGTTTGTTTATCAGAGACAAAGCAACGAAGGTAGCCTTCCAGACATTTGTTCACTATCTCGGTTTGTCCATCAGATTGAGGATGATAGGATGAGCTATGAGTCAATTGAGTACCCAAACAAGAAAATAATTCTTTCCAAAAATGTCTAGTGAAGATGGGATCTCTGTCACTTACAATAATCTTTGGGATGCCATGTATCTTTTGAACTGTCTCCATGAATGTGGTGGCAACTGTACTATCTTTGAACAGATGAGAGAGTGTAAAAAAGTGTGCGTACTTGGTCAGTCTATCAACAATCACCATGATGACACTCTTTCCTTCAGACTTTGGTAACCCTGTGATGAAATCCATGGAAACCTCCTCCCAGTGCTGACTTGGGATGGATAATGGTTGTAAAATACTTGGGGTCTTAATTGTTTCCACCTTATTTTGTTGGCAAACCAAACATNCCCCAAAAAAATCCTTCTTGACTCTATGGTAGGTTTTCAAAAATCCTGAGTGCCCTCCTACTGGAGAGGTGTACAATTCCAATAGTACCTTTTGTTTGAGTTGGGAGTTCTTACATAAATATAAGCGATCTTTGTACCATAGTTGATCCAGGGGATCAAATTTCGCTCAAAATTCAAAGTGTTCAGAATTTCTTCAAATCGAACGGGAGTGTAGGTCTCGTCTTCATGAACCCAATGCAACTCATTTGGGTTCAAACGGACGTCGGATGAGAGAGATATCGCATTCTATTCAAATCGACAAACAAGCAAAAAAAAATGTGCTAACTGTACAGTCCATACGGATGCTGATGTGGTAGACCGTACGACACGTGGCAGGTGTTGGTTGGAAGGATTGTGGATGAGTTGGCATATGACACGTGTCATTGATGGTGAATGAAATGCTAACATGTGGCCTACTCAGTGGCCACCATGTTGTTGGTCACTATAATTGCTTGATTGATTCAAACAACCAAGTGAAACATAAATTATCAACCCAGGGAAGTCTTTTATTTCAAAGATAGCCACGCACTATATATGCTCAATTCCAAATTCAACTTATAATTGTAGTAAAAGAAACTATGCTAATCACACTTGCTTGAATATACTGAAGTTTTGAATTCAATCACAGGAAAGCAACCTACCTATTGCAGATCTTAAAGATTAAATTAAAGAATCCTGGATTACATTTTAAAATGACATTGCAACAGGAAAGAACAACTATTCTGTAACCAGAGAACA
>JASDQU010737947.1:457642-484020 GCA_032191745.1 Picea mariana
AAGGACGGAAATTTCAGCCAGGATGTCCACAATCATATCATGGCACCTCTGTTCGTAAAATTACACCAATTCAAAATATAAGGCAGGGGCAGTCTATCCCTATGTCTAACAGCATGCTTGAACCTACTATCATGAAAAATACAGTGGATACTGATAAGGATCAGCTTAAGCTGAATCTTCAGCACATGTTTCTTGATCAAAAGCCACATCTACAAAGGCTGGTAGACTTTATAGTAGACACGGCTGCAGTTAATGCAGCTCATGCAGCTTGCCTGAAGTGTGTTCCATAATTTATACAAGATGCAATTAATAAATTGGAAATTGCCATTATGGATAGGCTCCCCAGCCTCTGTGATCTACAGAGCTTTGAAGACTTTGAAAGTAGGCTCAGTGCAAGCAATTTCGAGGCAACAACTGGACATATAATTAGTACTACTATTCAGAGGGTTTTACCGGCTGCTGTTGGCTATGAAAAAAAAGCACTCCGCTGATAGAACAGTTGAAGATTTGTCTGCATTAGCTTCTCCCAATGAATCTCCACATGTTTTAAGTATTGCTGCAGAAATTGCTTCTGAGGCAGCTGCTATTGCAGTTAGTAAAAGAACACTTGCTAATATTTCCAGTGAGATAAGAAAGCAGATTACTAGAGCAGTCGATCATTGGCGAAGGAAAATACAAAAGCAGATTATCAAGGAGCCAAAGGTTTTGGAGCTGGGTTCAGTGTGAAAGCATTAGATGAGGAGCTTCTTCGACGAGGTCTTGTATTAAATGATGACTTACAAAGCGTGCTTGCAAAGCATGATGCTATAGCTTCAGGGTCTCCTTTACCACAACAACCTGTGATTTCCAGCTTCCATACATCATCTGCCAGTGCCCATTATGAGGAAGATGAGGCTGAAGATGATTTTGCACAATTGGCCCGCAGGCGATTATGCACAAAGAGCATTGATCAACAGGACAGTGCTGGACAAACTAACTTAGCTGGTCAACTAGCTTTGCCTCCACTTGAAGATGTGGAAAACGAAAGTAGTAAAATAAGTGATCAGTTAGCTTTGCCATAGCCTCCACAACCAATAAAAACTTCAAGTGTTCCTAATCATGAACAACAACTACTCGATCTTTTGAGTGGCAACTTGAACAGTGACATGTCACCTCAGGCTCCAGTAACCCCACCTATTATTGCAAGCAACGAACACCACCCTGTATCATCTCCGATATCTCAGCAACAATCAACAGGGAATTCATATGCTTCAAACATATATGAACATCAACCTTCATCAAGGTTATCATCACATTCTAGATGAACATGATCTATACATATTTACAGGCTTATCATAGTTCACTCTGTGGAGATTCACATGCTTAGAGTAACATTTGATCAGTCAAAGTCGAGCACCAATTCATAATTCGCTGATATTCCAGTTGTCAAATTCACTTTCTATATGGTTTCAAACACTGGAAGAAAATGCTGGAGCAGAGTGTGTTGATCCTGATTGCAATTTCGTGCATCAATGGGTACATCATGCTGGGCCTCGACTAGAGATTTATTTCAATCCTAATGAAGCGAAAGAAGCAATTGTCACCTGTGGAGGACTTTTCCCTGGTTTGAATGATGTGATTAGACATATACATACGCTGTGAAAAATATTGTTGGTATTTCCTATGGATATCATGGACTTTTTGATGAACACCTCCCTGAAATAAAACTATCAAGAATTGTTTTTCAAAGTATCCATCTATTTGGTGGTAATATACTCGGGGTCTCTCGTGGAGGTGGAAATGTACCTGATATCGTTGATAGTATCTAGAAAAGAGGAATAAATATGATTTTTGTATTGGGCGGTAATAGAACACATGCAGGGGCAAATGCTATAAACACATGAGAAATGGAGCATCGACAGAACCAAACTTATATTATTTTATAGTAATTGTTTCTTTACAATGCCTGAGAGGAACAATTAATGAACACTTCTAGGAGAAAATAGTATTTCAAAAACAGGGTAAGTTCATTTCCAGATGTTCAGGCAACATTTAAGCCTCTTTTGTAAGTTAACAATCACCTCCAGATTTATGGCAACAGTAGAATATTTGTTCCAGATGTTGAGAACAAGAATCTTGAATTTTTAAAGTGGCAGTACACTTGGAAAGAAAAGGATCATCAGTCAAATAAAAGCAGAGCATATTGGCAAACCTCCCAGCTTCTGACAGTAAACTCACTGCTACTTTAATAGAGTATTAAGCGCTCCCAGCAATTATAAAAGTGATTCAGAGTTCCAGTGAGGGAAAAATATTGGTGTAATTGTAAGCCAGCCAATTGTCTGTAATTAATTCTTCCTTGTACGTTCTTTGCAGTTTCACTACTGTACACCGAACTTCCAACCATAAGCACCAATATTGGTATATCAACTATATCACCAATGTGAAAAAATATATGAAAGGAGTAATGCTTCTGCAAGTAAGATCACTTTTGGAATTGAAAATGAATTGAAGAGTGTTTGGCACTGGACTTGATGGCTAGGTTGGATGAAGACAAATTTGAAACTGGACGAAGGCCATAGCTATTTACAATCAAATGGAGGCAAAAGGGCAGCTGAAATTTTACAAGTGCATCAACTCAAATGCCATCAGAGTTGCTAAATGTCATGTGGATAGACGAAAGGAGATATTAGTTTAAACAGGGAAACCCTCTACATTCACTTCTACACCCCTTATTTCGCTCTCTCACCTTATAAACGCATTTATATTTTCACTCATATCCAACAAGTCTAGTAACGTATGGTCATCTCTTAATTTCCTTTTATTTTAATGATTAAATACAATTTTTAGAAGGTTCATGACTTATTGTATTAGAAATGCAGTATTCTTTGATTTCAGGTGGACATATACGATGAGGACTCTCCATAATGCAGACTGTTCTAGCTCACTCAGACAGAGTCTCATCTCATCTCACTCGAACCATATGATGACTCATACAATCTTCATCTCTGGATTTGATACATTTTATTGCAGATTCTTGGTTGCTTTCATTATTGGGTTGCTAAGGTTTTTCATGCTCATGAAGTCTTCTTCTTATGGATTCTTGCAAAACCTCACTCAGTGCTGTGGCACTCTTTTTGATATCACTGCAGCACTATTACAAGAAAATGCATCCATTTTGCTATCACTACTGCCTTCAGACATCAGGCACTCCCAGCCGTGTGTACAAGCTACTAGTACCAGTACCATGTACCAGCTCGCACCCAGTGAAGATATCAACGAAGATGCTAAATTTACCCAGCTCTCAGAAGGTTTGGAAGGTTTGATAAGGGAAATTGGATAAGTTGACAGCATATGCTCAGAGTGCAGGGGCTCTTCTCAGCAGTTCCTATTAATCAAGGTGGACAGTTCTTGGGACTGTTAACATTCTATTACATGCCAGTGCTTAAGAGGTGAATTCGTTTGCATGAGGACATGCAAAAAGCTAGGCATGGGGGGATGTTGGGCTCCAGATTTATAACATTTTCTTGCTGGTTCTTGACGACATTGTTTACTCCCCTGAAGACTTTTGTTAATAAAATGGCATTCTTTCTATGCTATTCATACTTTGTTACACATATTTGTTCCATTGTATACAGAAACCATGAAGTGCTTCCAAAGCCACAAATGAGCGAAGAATTCAACTCTAATTGCAACAATAATCCTCTTCTGCGGAGAATCGCTGAACTTTGCAAGAATGCAGGGTGTTGGCTTATAGAAGATAATACTTATGATTATTTTATGATGGGTTGAAACATACTTGTGTAGAGGCCCCACACATTATCAATGTATTCTCCTGGCATCAAGCATTTAAATTCGGGCATAACGCAAGGAAGAAAATCGTGGCATGATAAAATGTGTAAAACGTGTCTCATCCTCCGGTGATATTCTTAAAACTGTTTTATAACTTCTAGGGCACAAAGCCACGACTACCAGAGGTCAGAAGCGTTATGTAACATTGCCAGAGATCTGAAACATGGTGAACATTGCCAGAGAGAGATGGAAACGTTATGTAACATTTCCAGAGATCTGAAACGTGGTGTAGCATTGTCAGAGAGAGATGGAAACGTTATGTAGCATTGCCAGAGATCTGAAACGTTCTGTAAAGAGATGCCACGCATTGCCAGAGATCTGGAACGCTATGTAAAGAGATGCCATGCATTGCCAGAGGGTTGGAAAAACGTGAGATGAGAGCTTCTATGCTCGAGAAAAGGATACAGAGAAATATGTAGAGGGGATCTAACGCTGCTATGTTTTTTTAGAAAAAGATGATAGACAGAGCATAGGGTAGAAGAATAGAGGAATGAGAGTCTCCAAGCAGTTGTATTGTCCTTATCTTTCAATAAAATAGTGAGGGTTTTCATTAACACGATTTCTGATATTGCCAGTTTGCTGTTAGTTATATTCAATATGCATTGAGTGAGCCAGTCTGTGGACAGAGAAGGCAGGGCCCCCTTCGATGGAAACAGAGTTGATACATTGTATTCACAGTAGATTTCATCCATTACTTTTCAGTAAAGATTCGACCCCAATCTACATTTCTAGTCTTCTCATGGGTTTAATAGCATAGAAGTAGCATTCCATTTGATTGCACAGAGGGTTAGCATTCCAAGATTTAAGTTTAATGTTCTCTTTTCAGCCATTGATTTCATTTCTTCAGTTTTCACATTTAAACTGCTTAACATTCAGAAACTAGTTTGGATATCTCATGAGATAAAGAAGTTTCATTTGATTACAATAGAAAGTTGCATAGGATGGTTGTTGAGTTGTGTGGAGTGATAAGTAGCAAGAACTTAACTGTTTTCAGTTTATATTTTACATGCATATACAGAACAGTACCGGTTAGTACTGAGTAGTACATAGTAGTGTCGAACAAAGTAGAGTACAGTAGCTTCTTTCTGCAAGGTTCTTTTAGCAGTTCAGAGATTAGTTTGGCATCATTTAAACCCCCTCTTCAGCCCTGCATTTCCTGTGCTGGTTCCTCTAAGTCTACCTTCCCGGGTTGACAACTAAATGTTGATTAACATGGTATATCTGCAGCTCGACACAAAGATTACATGAGGAGTTTATATAGTTTACTTAGCTCCATAATTCAAGGAGACAAGATCCACAAATTTAGGATCTAATAACCACTCAAGGAAAAAAATGAGAAAGCATCTCAACCAATTCATGAGAACCTTAACTTCCTCCTTGAGACTAGAGAACCACTTGTAATATATTGAGGAAGAGTCCAAACGAACTCATGAGACCCTTAACTCCCTCCTTAGGACTAGGCAACTAATTTCCCCTTAAAATTAAGAAACTAATTTGTGAGTTGGATTCTCACATAAAACTAATTTCCCATTTTACAAATAATACGTGAGATTTTCACTCACTCCGAGTACTCCTCCTTTTCCAATTGGGATGAATAATACATGAGTTTCTCATACTCATTCCAAGTATTAATCATTTTTACAATTTAATTAAATTATTCATGAGAATTAATTATTTATTTTAAACTTTCTCACCAATCATCAAACTTTTTAATGATTTATCCCATGGTGTGCAAAGTAGGATTTTTCATGTGGAGATACTCTTAGATCACTAGAACAACAAAAAACTATCAGCAAATGGTACAACAGAGTACCCAATATTAGTATCCATGATTGACCCACGAGTTCCTTCTAATAGAAGGAAGAGAAGAGAAGGTCGAGAACCTTCCTGGGAAAAGAATGCAAAGACGCATGGGGTGCATGGAGGAGAATATATAGAGTAGTAGAATTGAGAGAGAAGACATATTTGGGCTCTAAAAGGAAATTTGGCAAGAATTATAGAGAGGCCTCTAAATTGAGGAAAATCCCATGAGTAGAGAAGTTAGAGGGAGAGAATTGTGAAAATCAAGTAGATAAAACCCAAGCCTTGACCTAAGCATAGAGGGCTATGAATTTGATGCTTTCCGAGCAAGGGAGTGGCATTGATAAGGGAGGGAACTAAGGGAATACAGAGGTAGTGTAGGGACTCCCTTGTGCAATTGAAGCCAACTAGGAAGGTGTATGAGAGATTTGTGGATTCCCTAGTATGGTAGGTAAAGGGGTTTATACCATTGTTTTTTTTGTGAAGGAGAGTGCCCTTTACACTTACAATAGCTCTGAGAGGCTGAATGTTTTCACTTGGTGGAATTATGGCCTAGAATGGGGGTGGCCATATTGCAGAGAGGACAAGTGCATATGATCCTATGGTTGGGTGGAAAAGTGCTTACCCTAAGTCAGTTGGTCTCGTGAATAAATTATGATAGATAAGTCTCTTGGTGTAATTCCTTTTATGCTTTGTAATATTGTTATGTTTGCTTACGCAATGAATGAAATGATATTGTTAATTTGCAAGAAACTGCAAGGAAAAAGGATTAGGATGTATGCCCTATGTTTCCTATGTAAAAACAAATTTATTATCTATTTGATTAGCCATGGAAGAAAAATCATATTTATAAGTTTAGGAATTGAAAAGGGGTGTATGCTCTATGTAGGTTTTTGTGTACAGTATTATCTCATTGATCATAATCTCTTGGAATTATATTACAAACCCTTCTTATATGTCAGAGTCAACTTGATGTTTCTGAGTAAGATTGTGGAGTTGTAGAGTTAGTCATGGAAAGATAATGGTGAAATTGGGCAGAAAGGACAGATTCAGACACCTTGGTGCATTACAAGGCCAACATAACCATGATAGAGGAACCTCGATAATCGATATGATGAGGATCTAGGATTTCTAAAAGAGGGATTTATTTAAAAGTTTGGATTACCAAATATGGAACCCAGCAGTGGAACCCCCATATGGATATAGGACATAAAAAAATTTCATATAATGGATTTTCTCCAAAGTCTGGATTCTATATGTGGGACCTAGTGGAGGATGGAGACATCCAGGTTAGCGAAAATACATGATTTAAAATAAATCGACTTTTTCCTATTGTTAGATATAGATATGGAACCATGGAACATACGAACCTTGAGGTTTGTGACATCAAGATGACAGGGACTACACATGGGGATGAAGTGGAGCCCATGCAGATGGTTACATTGGAAGTCAGATGCAAAACCATGAAGCGGGGGCTAGAATGGTGAGCCAAAGAGGAACTCGTGGCTATTCGGAAATATAGAAATCTGAAATTTATTTAATTGTGATTTATTGAAAAAGTTGGATGCTAGATGTTGGATACCATGTCAACAAACTAATTAAAATGCTATGTCAACATATTTTTGGAGGCCACATTAGCAAGAGGGACATGTCAACAGGGACACGGTGGCAGGACTCATGGTGGCGGATGTTGAAATATTGTAACTGCAAAGAGTATTCTATTTATAATTGAGTTATTATTCATCAGATCAATCCCCTTTTATGGATTGACCATGTCGGGCTTTGTACTTGACCAAATCCCCTTTTTTGGATTGACCATGTCGAGCTTTATACTTGACCAAATCCCCTTTTGTGGATTGGTAAAGCCCTAATTATATTATGCTAATTAAGAAGTCAACACCCAAGCCTAATTAAAGTGGTTTTAACCACTAAGAAGAGATGTTGGCCCTGCCTAGTGAAGAGACGCCTTTCCAGTGCCTGCTAGCTAGTATAAATAAAGGAGTCTAGCACCTCATTATCTCACTCACTCAAGTCACTCATCTAGTGCACAAGTTTGAAGGAAGCTGCAGTTGCTGGTAGAAGAAGAAGAGAGAGAGGCACATTGCTTAGTGTTGGATATTCTCTAGTGTTTGGTTTATTATCTTGGCATTGTATTGGCAATCTATATTAAGGAAGGTTTTGTTGGGTTTCTTCCCCATGAGGGTTTCCCAAGATAAATATTGTGTACCTTGTGATTGTGTATCTTTTAGTGATCTTTCTTATGTTATTATTGTCTAGTAAATTGAAAAGAACTTAATAGATTCTCTAAATTTAACATGGTATCAAAGCTTGACTAAATAGAGCACCTTTCACTGGGTAACCAAAAACATCATTGTTGTCGTACAAGAAAATAAGGGATTTTTATTGGAAGAGAATTTCATCCTAAAAACTATCTAGGGAAGTGTGCCCTATCCTAGAAAACTCATTGGCACCTTGAGTGCACCTTTTCAGTGGTCAAAGCCTCCAGAAAGTAAAAACCTAGTTTTTGGTTGGTACAAGAAAACCAAAAAACCAGAAAACTAGAAAACCAGGAAACCAAAACCAATACCAGAAGTACCAGTACATAATGGTGCAGGTCAAGTTTTAAGGGTTAAAACTTGCAATTTTTGAAATTATATTGCTCCAACCTACTTGCCTCAACCCAACGCATCTATTCTCTAGATCATAATTCCAAAATTTGAAAGTTGAAAAATTAGTGTTTCCTCATAAAACCCTAAGTTGATGTTACAACTGCAGTACCAGTTGCAATGAATTTTTTTGTGAAGTTTCAGGATTGTTGTGTTATTATCCTATCACACCTTACCCTACCAAGATACTGTCAGAGGTATGTGCTAACATGTGTTTAAAATGCTTTATTTTTCTAAAGGGTACTTGCAGGAGAAGGGATCTTTTGTCATAAATCTAGAAGGATTTCAGAACCAACTCATTCAGAGGAATAATGCACCTAAGGTTTGATCATTTTATATGCATATATTCGTTATGACATTATCTTGACATCTAGGTTGTATGTTGAAGTTATGAACATCGTACTAACCCTTGGTCAAATTAAAGACAAGGTATTAGATTGAGATTAGATTTCATTCTCTAACTTAGAATTCTGTCAAGATAGCATATTGTCTTAGTACAGAGGACAGGTTGAAGAAAGCACTTGTCATCTTGAGTGAAGGAGACTTGAAATAAAAGAAACACACTCATTATTGAGGAAAAGACTCCAGGTTTCAGGTTTGATTGATTAAGTTGAAAAGATTCAAAGTTGCACATGACAAGTTGATAACTACCTCATTACAAGTAAACACCATAGTTGAGGTAGCAGTCTTTGAAAAGTATTATACTTGGTAACATGTGAGCACATTGATATAAATGCTTATTATAATAATTTACCAGATACAACTAACATCTCCTCTAGGAGAAACCTCTTGTGTTTCTTCCAGGTTACCATGGAGGAACGTTTGATCACAACACTATAAGAGGTTGATCTCATTTTGTATTGTATTTCTTACTTTTGATCTTTGTTTCAGGCAGGTCACAAGTAATAGCTCTAAAGGAGCTACTATGATGATTGTTCCCATTGTTGCTTTATTATTATAAAGAGTATTATTCTTGTTTGTTGTTGATCTTGTTCCGGAAAGGTCACATGTGATAACCCTGATGAAACTATAGTGAAGATTGCATAAGGAAACAAATTAGATGAGACATGAAGCAGACTATGTACATGACCATATACATTCATGTACGAAAGAAGATGAAGAAGAAGATATATTTTGATATCTAGAGTATCTCATATGGAGATTGATTGTAAGGAGCAGAAGGCTCCAAAGATAACCAAACATTAGAACAAGAACTCATAGTAGACTTGTTCAAAGGATAATGAAGCCACCTTGACAGGAAGCAAAATTCATTTGAAGTCTGACTCATATTTTCATATTTAGACTTGGTATTCAACACCAAGTATATCCTGTAGAGATGATGAAGTCCTTGTAGACTTAGAATAAATAAAGATTTAGAGTAAGCCCGATCTTAGAAAGGATTATATGAAGAGACATATTCTAGGACTAGGAGACAGATTCCATGAGAAGACTAGACCATAGCTTTAGAGACTTCTAGGAGATATGAAATCTCCTCGGAAGATTCCCTTGTTTCAGTGACAGAGAAGGAAGACAAATAGAAGACTGAGATATGGATTTTTCCGTGAGACTATCAGGGAAGTTGGTGTTGACTTCCAAGATTGATCTAACAGATCAAGCATGTTGCAGATGTACAAAGACTGAATTGTTTCCAAAGGATTCTCCTAGCAAGAGGGAGAAGACTATGATGAGACACTTACTCCAGTAATCAAAGAAATAGTTCTAGTATTCATGAAGACAACCAGAACAACCATGATTTAGATACAAGTATGAGATGCAGGGGGAGAAATCCCTATATTTGAGATTGAGTGTCAGTTGATTCATTACATTAGTCAGGCCATGGAAATATAACTACAATGGCAGATAGAGTTACCTCCATGAAAGAATAAGAGCTATTTTCAATATCAGTTATGGAGCCACTCTCAGTTTTGTTGGAGTTACTTCACACACACCCAGGATTTCTTTTTCCTAAGTTTTTTCCTTGTTTATTAGTCATAATTAGTCATTATCCAGTCTCCTATATTTTAGGGGAGAATATTCTCCTTCAGTTTTCACTTCAGTTTGACTAGTTGAGTGGAGTCTAGATGCTGCATTGGTTTTTCCACCATGAAACATTGATATCATCACCAACTAATGCACATTGTCCTTGGGATAATCACTAGACTATCACATTACTCATGATTCCATAATCTCCTCCTCACTTCACTCTATTTCATTCTGTTAACTGGAGACTGATAGACTAGTTAACTCAGACTAGGTGGAATTTCACTCACGTAACTGCCTGAGAGACTAGACTAGGTGGCAGTTTACTCCCGTAATTGATGATGTGTGTCCAGATCACTCTACACCACCACTATGGATCATTAGTTACTCATGTACATCCTATATCTATTGTAAATTATTCACTCTTCGAGTGTGGAATAACGGTTAATGAGAATTCTTTCATTCTTTCTCTCCTTCTTCTTATTTCTTCTATTCTCTCTGAAAATCTGTGTTTCATTGTTTAGATAGATCTATTCTATGTAGGTTCAACACATTTACATGGTATCAGAGCCGAAATACTACTAAGCAAAAGCTACACCAAATTATTTTTGCAGGTACTGAAGATTGAAGAACGCAAAAAAGATGGAATATATGTTTTACTCACCGATAATACTTCTCACGCCTCATAAATATTTGGATTAGAAGACACAGATTCTAATTCATCTCAAAAGTAGAGGCTTATACCAAATAACCATGGCAATGGAAGTAGAGCCTGATTTCGCCGATGAGAAAAATGACTTTCTCAATAGACAAGATATGGCCATAGGATTTATCTGCTTGTCTATTTCTCCATAAATTCTCCACCAAGTATGTGATGTCACACAAGAATTCACTCCAAATGAATTATGGACCAGATTGGAGGTTCTATTTGGGAATAAAAAAGATTGTGAATATTGCATGCAGGGGATTGTAAAGATAAAGCTAGAAGAGAAACCGTCAGAAGATCAAGCCTCTTATTCTGAAGAGTCTTCTAGACAAGTATTTGCACAAAATTGTATTCCATTAATTGAAGATGATGTCTACTCCATTTCATATTTGTTTTCTGAAATTCATGTGGAATATATATGGCATGCATCTCAGGAGTCACATGCAGATACTTTTCCATGCGCAATGCATGCATCTCAGGGAACAAAAAGAGAGCTGCACACATCAGAATCAATTCTGATATTTTCTGAGCACAATTTGCAGAAACAAATTGGATATTTTAATTTCTCTTTGGAAAATATCCAATTTCAAAAAATAAATCGTCCGAAACGAATTTCGGGAAGTGAAGTTATGATCATTTTAAAATCAACGAAATTTCAACGTTTTTCCGGAAACGGCCACACGGTTTTCAAAATTTCATCCAAACTTTATTTGGATATTTTTCATTACAAGAAGAGAAAGTGGATATGTGTGGACATCTCAATGGTGTATCTACCACATCATGTCCATGCATACATCTACATCTTCAACAAAATCTTCAACGAGCACAAACTTGCACAGTTGCCAGGTCTTCTTGGAGTGAAGGACAGGGTTGCTTAGCAACTGTTTTTTGTTCCTTCTCATTTTTTTTTAATTTTTTTTATGCATTGTAATTTGATGGGGGGGGTTTTCCATGAGGGTTTCCCTCTTTCCTCACTTTATTTCATTGTATATTTTGTATTTGGGTACCTAATATGGCCTTATTGCCAGGACCCATTCTTTATTTTCACCATAGTGATGTTCAGGGGGGGTGTTGGAGTTACTTCACACACACCTAGGATTTATTTTTCCTAAGTTTTTCCCTTGTTTATTAGTCATAATTAGTCATTATCTAGTCTCCTATATTTTAGGGGAGAATATTTCACCTGGAGAATATTCTCCTTCAACTTTCTCTTCAGTTTGACTAGTTGACTGGAGTCTAGATGCTGCATTGGTTTTGTCACCATGCAACATTGAGATCATCAACAAATAATGCACATTGTACTTGGGATCATCACCAGACTAGTGCATTACTCATGATTCCATAATATCCTCCTCACTTCACCTTGTTTCATTCCGTTAACTGAAGACTTATAGACTAGTTAACTCAGACTAGGTGGAAGTTCATTCACGTAACTGCCTGAGAGACTAGACTAGGTGGCATTTTACTTCCGTAACTATTGGTGTGTGTCCAGATCCCTCTAGACCACCACTATGGCTCATTAGTTACTCATGTACATCCTATATCTATTGTAAATTATTCACTCTTTGAGTGTGGAATAACGGTTAATGAGAATTCTTTCATTCTTTCTCTCCTTCTTCTTATTTCTTCTATTCTCTCTGCAAATGTGTGTATCATTGTTTAGCTAGATCTATTCTATGTAGGTTCAACACATTTACAAGTTTCAGATGAAGTTGTTTCCATGATAGAGTAGAGGAACTACTCTTAGAGTTCAACAACTATAGTGATTCTCAACTTCAAAAAATATGTAGGTGCAGAATCCCAGTTCCAAAGGAACAGTTGTGGAGAGAGTAGAGGACATACTCTCAGGTAGTGAGACAAATAGTGCTTTGCAGAAAGAACATAGAGCTAGCACTTGATTGTGCATATTAAGTTGGAGTTGAAGAAAAATAACATGATGGTACAATCTAATGTGAAAACTTGGTTTGAAGTTGAAGATAGAAAGACTCGGGTCTACAGGATGAAGAAGGCTCTGTACAAGTTGATGTTACACCTCAAAATTACTCACTTCGATAGTGTCACAAGTGTCTTCATTCCGAGTGTTGTAAGTGTCGCATCTTGTTCGCAAGTGTCACATATTGACTATAAGTGTTGCAGGTGTCAAAAACAATATGCTTCCATCTTGCCTATGCCATGCCCATAACAACATCATGAAGACACTTAAGACACCTCAAAGGATAGTTTGGAAGAAGGAAAATCACTTGGCAAGAATTACAAGCTCTTTGCCATTGGAAAAACCACAAAAAAATGATTTTTGGAGAGGAGCACTCCCCTAGCCACTGTTAGGGAGCGTTGGCGCACCCTGAGCCTCTTTGGGGAGTGTTTGAGAACCTTGTGCACCCCTTTGGGGGAGCACTACCCTCTTTTGGTAAACTTCTGGGTTTGTTGAGGCAAATTAGGGAAGAATCCCTCAAATATTGAAGGTAGTTGGATTCGAATAGATGGTCAAGGCATGCTCTTAGGGGAGATCCTCAATTGAAGGAGAGGAATCCTCAACTCATCCCAAAGATCTCTCAAGTGGTTGGACCCCTCCAAGGTTATATAAGGAGGCCTTCTCATCGTGTAAGGCAGAATGGAGAATTGAGATTGATATCAAACTTATGATCCTGTAAGAGGTATTGGAGAATTGAGATTTATACCAAACTTATGATCCTATAAGTGGTATTGACAATGGAAATTTGGAATTACATCAAAATTATGATCTCATGAGTGAGATGCCATCAAAGCAATCAATGGAGATTGATTGAGCAAAGGGGTTGGACAAGGAGAACTGGAAGAGGCTGTTGCACCTTCATTCAAAGGATTGTAAGTAATTTTACTAGTTCTCATTAATATAATCAATGCTTGGCCTGTTTCTTTCAAACTTGTGCTTGTTCCATATAAGTTTTTCTACAGTAGATGGATCTATGATTGAGCTAATATCAGTAGAGTAGGAAGTCCATTGTATCTTTGTTTATTTTGCAGGACCTACCAAGGAGCTCAAGATCGAAGCTCAGCCTGAACTTTGCAGGGACAAACATCATTCATAAGGTACATATCTTTATCCTTCTCTTTCATTCATTAGCTTGATTAGATATAAAAGGAAGTCAGTGTCCATGTTAAGCACTTTCTGTCTTGGCCTTAGGAGTCTAGAGACCAAGAGGGAATCCACTTGTCAGCAGGGGGATTAACCTACAACAGAAATTGGCGACTCCACTGGGGAGGAGATATGATTTTTGTTTCCTTTCCCAGATTTTGTTTTATCCCTTTTCCCACTCACTTGACCTTCTCCAAGATGTGTCTCTGATCTTTATATATTATTTTTGGCTTTTGGTTCATCTCACACAGTAGATTTTTTCATTTTTCCTGAGTTTTTTTTATTTTATGGGAAAAATTCTGAGTTTCTAGAGGCCAGTGCTCCCCTGCCCTTAGAACCAGGGCATTGGCACTCCCTTGCAGTGTTCCATAGAGTGTTGGAGCACTCTGTGTCCCCTTTTGGGGGAGCGCTACCCCATTTTCTGCAAAAAGCTTCTCAAAAATTGGTTTTTTCTCAGTCTTTTTGCTGATTCATTTGCTCATGGTTCATGCTATATTAGTGTGGCCTTGTTTAGCCTCCAATTCTTTGATTTCTAAGGATTAATCATCTTTTGTTTGGATTTTTTTACATTTGTCCTTACTTTGCAATTTCTCCTTCACGATTTGGAGTCAATTTGTCATTTTCTTCTCGTTTATCTGAATGAGTGAAAACTTTATAAGGGGTTTAAAAGGTCTTTTGTACTTTTATTTATGATCTTTGAGTCATCTTGTCTAAGATATTTCTCCTTCCTTTTGAGTTTTTGGCTTTCTGTTTCTTGTTTGATCATAACAAGGGTGTCTTTTGGTCTATGTGAAGTTTGCTTAAATCTCACAACTCTTGAAGTCCGATTAGCATAAGAAGCTTTACATCTACTGGTTATCAGTCACATACAACCATTTTAGCATTGCATTGGATTCCTTATTGAGGACTATTGCATGAGGTCATTTCATCTTGGTGTTTGACAGTGAAAGGAAAATCCTTCTCCTTCCCTTAATTAGACATTCACTAAAAGAAAAGATTGCTTATCATTTCTTATGCATGTTTTGGGAACTGAGTCATAATATCATCAGTATTCACTTTCATACACCTCGAGCAAAAAAACAACCACTAAAATCAATGCTTAATTAAAATTTATTAGACTTTTTACATCTTTGTTAGCAAACCTACAATAGTTTAAGGTGTACGGATTTGGAATAGGATGAAAGGATAAATTTCCAAAGCTATCAAACAAACTTAGCATCTTGCGATAGGGAGAGAAAATCCAATTGTCATATAGGATTTTTGGGATCCCCCTCTCACATAGGGGTTACGCACAAGGTCACATTCGGGTGAGTTACAGAGATTATCCCTCCGTGGTTCAACTGTTTGTAGTGGTCGGATCGTATAATGGGGGTCACTTGAGGGTATACCCACAATTATGTGTGGGAGCCTCTCAAGTTGATTTCGGACTTGTTATCCTGCCCATACGTTCGGATCAGACTGTCGACTGTACCTACCTAGGGGATAACTACGAATTGGTGACCTTAGTAACCATAATCTTTAGGGTCTCACACAAGGTGACGGTGAAGGGAAGTCTCATTATACCTAGAACAGACGTTGGTCAAACTCACTCGGGCTCGTTGGAGGGTAAATCCACAATTACTGCGTGGAAGCTTGCACCAAGGCATAAGTCTGTTAATCAGGTCACCAACGTAACTGATCCACCCACTCTATTCCCGCCTCTTCCTATTTTGATCTCGTGACGTTGGATTTCATCACCAACTAGTGGTTTCATTGTGGGAAGGTTTGTTTGATTGTTTTCTTCTCAGATTCATAGAGTGTGTTGGTTGTGTTACTTAGTAGACCTTAGGTCGAGTCAGTGTTAATGGCATCCAATCCTGAGAGTACCAATGGAGGAACCCCTTCTCTTGGGGAACCTTATACCTTTCCTTATTTTGGAAACTTTGGTTCTCCGTACATTTCCACACTAAGTCTTCCGGGACTCACCATCAGATTACTGGTTTGGTTATTCCCTACTTCGGTGATCTCGAATCCTCCCAATGTTTCAACTTCACCTAATAATTTAGATGTCAGTATGCCACCCACACATCAACCTCATGTTGACTTTTCACCTTCTTCGCCCATTAAGTCTCCTTCCATTTCTCCTTCTTCGCCTAGTGAAAGATCTAAAGCAAGTAGACAGGTTGATCAGAAGAAGAAGAAACAGAAAGAGAAGAAGAAGAAAATCCCGAAAAGGACCAAGGCCCCAACAACATCAGATGTTGGATCCAAGCAACCAATTACTATTAATAGTACTGGGAGTGTTGATGAGGTCAACAATATTAAAATGAAGAATCTTAAACCCAAATTCCCTTGCAGTCTTTGTAAGGGTGGCCACTTTCTAAGGGATTTCCCTAGTATTCCCAAGGTCTTAGAAATTTGGTCCTCCACATCATCGGCCTATGCTGGACATGCCATTGATACCCCATCAACTAGTGACGTTCAGGTTGGTAAGAAGAAGACAACTGTCAAATTCCCTTATATGTTATGCAGAGGTGACCATTATTCTCACCTTTGTCCTCGCATGGACAAGGCTTCTTCTCTTTTGGAAAAACTTCAACTTCCAAAAGGTTATCATAAAATTTCCCCAAACCCATCGTTAGTTGATGGATTGGTCAATCCGGTTCCATCCTCAGTCAGTCCGGTTGATTAGGTGGTCAATCTAGTTTCCTCCTCGATTGAACCACAAACCCAAGTGACTAATCCAGTCCCTTCCTCAGTCAGTCCCACCCTTCATCTAAAGAGTGTTAAAGTGGTCGATCTGGTTCTATTCTCGGTCGATCCCACTCTCCCATTAGAGAGTGACACCAAAGCGGTCGATCCATTTCCACCCGTCAACCCCATTCTCCCCTTGGAGAGTGAAACCCAAGTGGTCGATCCGGTTCTTTCATCGGTCGATCCCACTCCTCCTTTGAAGAGTGCCAAAGTGACTCATCCAGTCCCTTCCTTGGTCAGTCCCACCCTTCATATGAAGAGTACCAAAGTGGCTGATCTAGTCCCTTCCTCAGTCAGTCCCACCCTTCATCCGAAGAGTTCCAAAGTGGTTGATCCGATCCCATCATCGGTCAATCCCACTCTTCTTCTGAAGAGTGCCTGCGTGGTTGATTCGATCCCATCATCAGTCGATCCTACTCTCCCTCTAGAGAGTAAACCCGATACTGCCCATGTTTTTCTCATTGATACAGAATATACCGTGCTGGGGGGCATTCCTCATTCTCCCGTGAAACCCCCTCCAAGCAATGAGGCCATCCTTTTCGATTGGGGTGTGCTAACTGGACCTCGTCTTCTCTCTCACATTCCTTTCCAGATTATAGTACAGGTTTATGGTATGGACATTCCTCAAACGCTGATAGATGAAGGTGCATCTGTAAGTAGTTTGTCCTCTGTTGCTTGGCATGCTTTGGGTTGTCCTCAGCTTGCGTAGGTTATGCAGAAACTGTTAGGTTTTAACAGAAGAACTAGTCAACCTTTAGGGAACCTTCCTAAGTTTCTGGTAACTTTGGGAGGGAAAAATGTCTTTATTGATGTCATGCTAGTCGTAGATCCCTTGGATTTCACTTTACTCCTTGGGCGAAATTATGTCTATTCCATGAAAGCTATTGTGTCCACTCTTTTCCGTGTGATATCTTTCCCACACGATGGAAGAATGGTGACTATTGATCAACTTTATTTCATCCGTATTGATTGGATTACC
This sequence comes from Picea mariana, assembly GCA_032191745.1. NCBI lineage: Eukaryota > Viridiplantae > Streptophyta > Pinopsida > Pinales > Pinaceae > Picea > Picea mariana. Next base: position 475,450 of record JASDQU010737947.1, read on the forward strand.
TCCATGAATGGTTCTTATGTGATGACAGAATCACCCCCGCCGCATGTCAATTATGTGGCGTTGTCTCCCATGACTTCGACTCCCGATCATTTGGATCTGGTAGTTGACATGGTGATATCTTTGGTAGGGTTATTGGAGCATTATATCCTTACCCCTGTCGTGACCCTTGACATGTGTTCCTTCCAGATTCATTTTCTTCCATCCAGTGAAGATATCTTGGAAGCCATGACTGATTTTTGTCCCTTAACATGAAGTCCTTCCAGAGTGTTATTCTCTTGGAAGCCATGATCAAGAAGAGTCCACGAGCATAGTTTCTCTTCTCGATAGCAAGCTCGTTAAAAAATGAAATAGAGGTCACGAACATAGTTTCTTTTCTCTGTAGCAAGCTCGTTAAAAAATGAAACAGAGGCCTTGAGCATAGTTTTCCTCTCTGTAGCAAGCTCATTAAAAAAATGAAACAACAATCTAGGGATTGAACCGAGAGACTTGAGCATCGTTGTTTTTCTATGTCAAGCTCATTAAAAAATGAAATAGTCACCTCTATTGAACCTTCTTTTCATCCACTCTTATCCTTTTTCTCCATCTAGTAGAGAAATTGGTGAAAACCTCACAGTCGGTGATTGAATTGAATCTTGGAGAGCATGTTTCCAGCCTTTGATGATCATCCTAGAGTTAAGCCACTAGCTTTCAAGCTAGGGGCATATTGAGATTAGTCTTTGTTCTTTCTTGTGCTCGGAAAAAACATGAGAATGTAACTGAGTAGAATTTTATCACTTTTTCAGACTCACATGGATATACAAAATAGGAACCCTTTGGAGTCGTATTTGAGCTCTTTTCAGACTCTCTAAACATGAAAAGATTGCCGAGTGATCTTGCTTCCTTTCCCACTCATTAAAAGGTTTGAAAGGGCATCTTTCGAGTGATAATTTATCTCTTTTTTGGCCTCGCGAGACTAACATTACGAAAAAGGACAACATTGGAGTCATCTTTAAGTTGTTTTCAGACTCTCTAAATATGAAAAACCACCGAGCTTACCTTCTCTGGACTCGTTAAACAATCATACATTGAAGGGCCCATATGAATCGAACCCTTACTTCTTCTAGTTTGTTAAATAAAGGAAGAGGGACTTATCGAAGGTGAGTCATATCAAGCATGTGTTACCCTCCTCGAGCTCATTAAATTAAAAAGAGGTACTCATCTATCTGGATGGGGGAAAAATTGAAAGAAGCAAGCTGAGCAGTGTTTTTTTTGAGAACACTACCAGTAACTCTTACAGTCGCCCTTGAACACGACACTTTGTCTTTGCATGCATTTTAATCCACTGAACCTCTCCACTGAGCCAATCCTTTGAGTTTATTTTACTCCTTTGGGTCACCTGACGAAAGTCACGGCATCCACTGCATCATAAAGTATTGGTCCATGTCATGTTTCTGTTGTCGTCCCTCAGTGTTGAAGGGAAGTATCTACCTCGAGATTCAACCATCACAAATATCTTGTTTCAATACCCATGTCAATCCATTTTCATTTGATCTACCAATTACATCTCTGTGTTAGTTTTGTTTCATTGATGGGGGATACATCAAGTCCCTCCTTCAACGAGTCTATTCCTGTCGACTTCAACACATTATCTAGGAACTAGACTTAGAAACCAGTTAGTACCTTGGGACCTGCATGCCTCAATGGTAGGCTTCCTTGTATCTGACAATGGGTTTACATCATTAACCTCTGATCGGATGATTCCACGGATGTTCAACTTCAGCTCATTCATTCTCATTCGTTGGAATGTACTAGAGTACCTTGGGAATCATTGACATCAAATGATGATCTCCCTCGCGCTTGTTAACGGTTTGCATCATTGACTGGTAATCAAGTGGTTTCTGCCATGTTTGACATCAGGACATCTATTCACATGGTTAGATTCGTACTACATCCGGATCCATAAGAAGACCCTGGGTTGAGATATCAATATTATATGTACTTTTCCCAGGCTGTGAAGGAGTTCTCTTGAACTATGACACATATACTATTACATAGATCCACTTTGTATTGGTCATGGCTATGTCTTGTCATTTCGTAGATCCACTGTGTATTCTTCATGGCTATGATCAGTTCAGGTCATAAGAGTATAGATCCACAATGTATCTGTAGTGGCGATACCATTTTGTCATTATAATTATGGATCCACAGTGTATTTTATGGCGGCCATACCTAAAAAGTCGTTATCACTCAAGCATAGGTATGCCTGCCTTGAGTTTGAAACATGTCATAATATTTGTTTGATGGTTGTGTGAAGCTTTTTTTGGTCTGTCTGTGTCCATACCCTTGCTCAAAAAAGTCTACAAAGTACTTCAGTCAACATCATCTTCTAACTTCATACTTTGGGGGGAAATCTGTTACACCTCAAAATTACTCACTTCGATAGTGTTGCAAGTGTCGTCATTACGAGTGTTGTAAGTGTCACATCTTATCCACAAGTGTCACATTTTGACTATAATTGTTTCAAGTGTCAAAAACAGTATGCTTCCATATTTCCTATGTCATTCCCATAAATACATAATGAAGACACTTAAGACACCTCAAAGGATAGTTTGGAAGAAGGAAAATCACTTGGCAAGAAGTACAAGCCCTCTGCCATTGGAAAAACCACAAAAAAATTGATTTTTGGAGAGGAGCTCTCCCCTACCCACCGTTAGGGAGCACTGGTGCACCCTGAGCCTCTTTGGGGAGTGTTTGAGTGCCTTGTGCACCACTTTGGGGGAGAGCTATCCTCTTTTGAGAACATTCTGGGTTTGTTGAGGCAAATTAGGGAAGAATCCCTCAAATCCTGAAGGTAGTTGGATTTGAATAAATGGTCAAGGCATGATCTTAAGGGAGATCCTCAACTGAAGGAGAGGAATCCTCAACTCATCCCAAATATATCTCAAGTGTTTGGACCCCTCCAAGTTTATATAAGGAGGCCTTCTCATGGTGAAAGGCAGAATGGAGATTTGAAATTGATACCAAACTTATGATCCTGTAAGTGGTATTGGAGAATTAAGATTGATACCAAACTTATGATCATATAAGTGTTATTGACAATCGAATTTTGGAATTACATCAAACTTTTGATCTCATGAGTGAGATGGCATCAAATCAATCAGTGGATATTTATTGAGTAAAGGGGTTGGATAAGGAGAACTGGAAGAGGCTGCTGCACCTTCATTCAAAGGATTGTAAGTAATTTTACTAGTTCTCATTAATATAATCAATGCTTGGCCTGTTTCTTTCAAACTTGTGCTTGTTCCAAATAATTTTGGCTATAGTAGATGGATATATGATTGAAATAATATCAGTAGAGTAGGAATTCCATTGTATCTTTGTTTGTTTTGCAGGACCTATCAAGGATCTCAAGATCGAATCTCAACCTGGACTTTGCAAGGACAAACATCATTCATAAGGTACATATCTTTCTCCTTCTCTTTCATTCATTAGCTTGATTAGATCTAAAAGGAAGTCAGTGTCCATGTTAAGCACTTTCTATCTTGGCCCTAGGAGTCTAGAGACCAAGAGGGAAGCCACTTGTCCGTAGGGGAATTCACCTACAATAGTTGAAGAAAACTCATAGAGCTTGATATGGCAGAATTGACAGTTTCGTGAAGATCTTGGGCCTTACCAAGATTAATGTTGATTCTAACCTTTACCTAAAGGTTATGAATGATGAGGCAGTGATGTTGCTACTATTTGTAGATGTTGTATTCTTGATAGATGAAGAAAATTTCATCACTGATTGTAAGAAGAAGCTCAATGTAGAATTTGAGATGAAATACCTAGGCCTAATGCGTTATTTCTTAGGTCTTGAGGTTTGGAAGAGCCCAAAGAAGATCTTCCTTAACCAAGGGAAGTATGCAGTTTAAATAATGAAGAGGTTTGATATGTTGTAGTGTAAATCCATGAACACACCCATGGAAACAAAGTTGAAACTCTTGGTTGATACTACATCAGAATTGGTTGATGTTACGTTGTACAGATAGATCATTGGATCGTTGATATATCCGATGAATACCAGGACAGATATATGTTTTGTTGTGAACACTTTGAGTCAGTATCTGGTAGAGCCCAAACGTGTTCACCTTGTTGTTACAAAACATGTGATGAGATACCTTAAGGGTACGTTGGAATTTGGTCTCTACTATAACAGAGATCAAGACTTTAGATTGATTAGTTATATCGATTCAGATTGGGCTAGAAGTGTTTCTGAAAAAAAGAGCACTTGAGGATGTTTTTTTAGTATGGGGTCAACCATGACTTCATGGTAGAGTAGGAAACAATCTAGTATTTCTCTCAGCACAGCAGAAGTGGAATACATTGCTGCATGTTCCACTAGTTGCAAAGCCATATGGCTTCAGAATTTGTTGACATGTCTATTTGATCTGGAGATAGAAGCAACCCTGATTCTATGTGATAACTAGAGTTGCATAAATATGACAGAGAACCATGTGTTCTATGAAAAGTCAAAGCACATAGAAATACGATATCACTACATTTGTGATATGGTGCAGAGAGGAGCCATAAAGCTCCAATACGTTATCACATATGAGTAGGTTGCAGATGTGTTTACCAAGCCTCCGTCTTGTGTAAATTTTGAGCACTTTAGAGACAAGCTTGGTATAGTCCGAAAGGACCTCCCTCGAAAGGGGGAGTGATGTTGATGATACTATGGTATCCTGACCAATAATGGGTAGCTCAATTAGGATTTTATATCCTAGTGGACCGATCATCCCTGGACAGATCCCGAAGGTCCGATAAGTACGGTCTGTCAGAGTACTTGTGCATGTATATGCTAGTTTTGGTCAATAGTGGTAGCTCCGTTAGGATTTTTATAATACAAGGGAATCTTATGATTCCTGGGAAGATCATGAAGGTCCGGTAAGGACGGTCTATCAGAGTACCATGTGGTAGCTCTATTAAGATTTTATATCCTAATGAATCTTATGATTCCCAGGAAGCTCCTTAGGGACTGTCAGAGTACCACAAAATGTTGTAACACCTGCCTCATTTTGTTGCTCCATGATGATGTTGTTGCTCCATCCTTCATGATGTGATGATGTTGTTGCTCCAGCCTTCGTGTTGTGATGATGTTGTTGCTCCAGCCTTTGTGTTGTGATGATGTTGTTGTTGTTGTTGATGTTAGTGATGATGATGATGTATTAGTGCTATACTAATCCATGTTGATGCAGATGATGATGATTCCATTCCAACTCTTTGATGTGGATGATGATATTGATGATGAGAAAAACTTCTGATGATTTATAGATATGCCATTCAGTGTTCCAGATGTTGTTGATGTTTCCGCCCTCTCTCTCTCTCCTAATTATGTTGTAGAATACCCTTCTTGTTAATGGGGAGTGTTGAAATATTGTAACTACAAAGAGTATTCTATTTATTATTGAGTTATTATTCATCAGATCAATCCCCTTTTGTGGATTGACCATGTCGGGATTTGTACTTGACCAAATCCCATTTTTTGGATTGGTCAAACCCTAATTATATTATGGTAATTAAGAAGTCACCCCCCAGGCCTAATTAAAGTGGTTTTAACCACTAAGAAGAGAAGTTGGCCCTGACCAGTGAAGAGACACCTTTCTAGCGCCTTCCAACTAGTATAAATAAAGGAGGCCAATGCCTCATTATCTCACTTACTCAAGTCAATCATCTAGTGTGCAAGTTTGAAGGAAGTTGTAGTTGCTGGTAGAAGAAGAAGAGAGAGAGGTGCATTTCTCAGTGTTGGATATTCTCTAGTGTTTGGTTTATTATCTTGGCATTGTATTGGAAATCTATACGAAGGAAGATTTTGTTGGGTTTTCTCCCCCATGAGGGTTTCCTAGGATAAATGTTGTGTACCTTGTGATTGTGTATCTTTCAGTGATCCTACTTATGCTATTATTGTTGATTAAGGTTGGTTGTCATTGATGTCAACCCTTGAAGAAAGCCCCGTAGCACAAAGGTTTGGGTAATGGACCCAATATTGTTTGATGTAAATATGAATCATTATTTTTTTGTCATGGTTGATAAGAAATAAATATGGATGAACTCCAAAGTGGTCCCCTTATGGTGAAAGCACTCACGGGAAGACGCTTCATGGAGTAAGAGAACCCATGCTTAATTGTGGAATAATGAGATGAAGGAAAGTGAATTTGTCAGGGAAAATATCCTAGATGGATAGTGCTTGTCATTTCATTTCCAGTGGTATGTGGAACATTACATAATTCCTCATGGTTAGAGAGTTATGGCCATGAGAAGTTGGAGACCCCAGGTTTGGGTAATGGACCCAAGTTTGTTTGATGGGTAACAATATGAGTTATGATATATTTTCAGATAATACTATTCTATATGGATAGTACATGTCATGCCATTTCTGGTGGTATGTAGAATGTCACATAACTCCTCTCGTATTGAGAGTTATGGCCTTATGAAGTTGGAGGACCCTCATATGTCATGTAGAAGCCCCAAAAGGTCAAAGTAGTCAAAGTGGTTTAAGAGATTTTAAAAGGTAAATAATAAAGTGAAGTGAGGAGTGTATTATAATTCAAAGTGAATACAAAATAAATTATTTCAATAATAAATTTAATGGAGAAATTAGAAGTGGACCCAACCCTAAAATAAGGAAAGTGGGCCAAGTGACCTAGAAGATGTTTTTAAGGAAGCTACTTGGAGAGTATAAATAAGAGGCAAGGCTCTCTCATTTGAATAAAACTTGAGAATATTGAATATCTATATGTGTCTGAGGTAACCAAGTATATCTAAACCAGAATTCTGAGCGAATTTGAAGAAAAGAAGTCCGAAATGCAAGGAAGGATAAATTCTTTTGATGGTGCTTTCTAAGGTATGTTATTTATAGTTCATCTCACCATTTTCACTATAACGTTTTTTATATAATGATTAAGACCGTGAAATTTCTATTCAAGTGAGAAAACATATCCAAGTATATGTGGTAAAAAATTCATCTTGTGGGTCGTTGTATTTTGGGAGTTACACTCCGTGGAAAATAGGGTTTGTGGCCAGTCCTGAAACTAGTCAAAATCAGGTGTTTCGGGTAAAAACGTCATAAATTATTCATAACAGATCCAAATTAAGTGAGACCAAATGTGTTGGTTAGGGGACAGTATTTAGTATTCTTTGTAATAGTTTTATATCAATTCATCAAATATTTTGTGCGGGGCACGCTCTACAAGGTCTCTCTCTAGAATAAGCCAGAATTCAGCAAGGTATGCCATTTTTGCTATAACTCCTTTTTTGAGAGGTTCCAATTAGTGAAACTTGGAAGAATTGCATAAACCACATTGAATAACATTGTGTATCATTTTCATATATTTATACATTATAGGTTCAAAGTTATGATTACTTCAAGTTAGGGTTGTTGACTAATCCAAAACTAGGCATGTGAGACTAAAGAAAAGTTTGATGAAAATGCTAGTCTCTTGTTTTTAAATTTAAGGAAGGTTTGTAGGAATGTGATCATATACACCAGGTCTATTATATATCTAAAAATCAGATTTGGATGATGAAATTGATGAGGGCTTTTGGTTGTGGTACATATTGAGTACATGGTTGAGACAAGTAGTTGATGAGTTGGCGCACATACATGAGGTTTATAGTTGATGATGTTGGTACATATTGATGAGTCATACTTGATGAGTAGTTGACACATAATTGGTACATAATTGGTACATGGTTGGATGCATTTTTTTATGGTACAAGTTGATTATAGGTTGGTGCATGGTTGATGCACTTTTTTATGGTACATGTTGATTACAAGTTGAGGTACAGGTTGATGCATGGTTGATGCATGGTTCAGATTTATTGGTACAGGTTTACAGCGGTATATCTCATAGTGATAGTGTGACAGTGGTTCCATCATTTTACTTCTACTTTAGGGTGGCAAGACGGGGCAAGGACAGTTGGTTGTATCCACCTTCCGGTTGTAGCCGGAGAACATTGGGGGTTGTAGCCTCCTTCTGGTTGTAGCCAGAGAATTGGGGAGTTGGAGCTTCCCTCAGGTTGTAGCCTGAGAAACTAGGGGGTTGGAGCCTCCTTCCAGTTGCAGCTAGAAAACAAAGGAAGTTGGTGCTTCCAATGAATGTAATTCTTCAAGACATATAAGAAAAAGCATTCCGTGGTTTTCTCCCAATTTGGGTTTCCATGTAAAACACTGGTGTACTGTGTATGTGTGTATTGTTTATTTGTTACTGCTCATTATTGGATAATAACTCTCCATTGATATAACATTTGAAGAAAAAGGATTATAATTACACTATCACTTATTCACCCCCTGTTAAGAACCTGAATAGATCGACAAATATAATAACCACAAATGATGAATACACAATAGATCCACAAAGCAAGATAGAAGAAACCACACAATATTATTACCAAACCCTTGAGGTAGGGCAACACCGTACAATGGATCCTATTATGGAAGGGATCCTCTCCTGCTCACTTGCCTCTTCGAGGGGGCATCCTCCTATTGAGCTACTGCTCCAAACACAATACTTCTCTTCATGTCTCATTACATTGCTTGAACCCCTTTATATA
>JASDQU010737948.1:25483-38138 GCA_032191745.1 Picea mariana
GGATGAACAAAAGATTTACAATGGGAATGGAACTCCAATACTTAGAAAATAAGAATACATATGTTGGAGTACAAGAATGGAAATTCATCTGAAGGCATTGGGACATGATGTATGGAATTCATTGATCACTGATTATTTCCCACCAAATAGAGTAAGGACTGTAGCTCAAAAGAAAGCCAAGAAAATTAACTCAATGGCAATGAATACAATCATTTATGGATTAGCTAATGATATCAAAGAGAAGATAGTTGAATGTAACTCTGCAAAAGAACTCTGGGAAAAATTAAAGGACCTCTACTTAGATGAGAAATCAAATGAAGCATTTCAATCAGAAGAAATTTTAGTCTACAACAATTCTAATGATGAAGATTATTTTGAAGAATACTCAAACATTGAAGTAGAAGTCAATATGGAAGCTGAGCTTGACAGTTCTTTGGATGAATCGAGAAAATATAAACAAAGGTGTAAACAACTAAAGGATCAACTTAATACTATTGAAAAATTAAAGAAAGCGACTGAAGCCCTTAATAAAGCTCTCAGTCTACAAAGATCTCCCTCGAACAAATATGGCCTTGGATATGACCACGCACACATAATTAAAGGATAAAGTCCTATTACTTAGATTGAGATTGAAGATGACATGTCTAGTGATGATACCTCCAAAGAATCTGCTCATCCTCCCAAGAAGATGTATCAAATCAAAAGAAAAGAATCGACCATTAATAAAGGTAAAGACTCTCCACAATCTTCTAATTGTAATAATGTTGATATTGAATTATCCCCTACGGGTAGAGAAGAAGATTCAAATACAATAACAGAATGTCTTGTTAGAATCTATCCCATGGAAGAAAAAGAAGAAAAACTATCAAAGGCCAAAGGAAAGGTTGATTGGAGTCTCTCTGAATACCTCTATCACCATAATGAATCAGACTATAGCTATCTTCATGACTACACTTAAGAATGTCTTGAAAAGAGTCGAAAGCATGTCTTTGAAATAAAGAAAATGCTCAAGGACAGTAAAAAAATAATATATGAGCAGGAAAATCAGTTAGAAGAGAAAGAAGAGGCGATCAAGAGACTGAAAAATGAAATCAGTCAAGTAAAATAATAAATTAAGGAAGATGATGTCTCAAGCAAAAACCTTGAAGATCTAAAAGAACTAAGGGAAAACTATGTCAATCTTAAAATCCAACTTGAAGAAGCCAAAAGGAGAGAAGAGGTAGTAAGGAACCAGTTGGAAAAAAAAGAAGAATCTTGTCATAAGATGGAAGAAGAAGTTGTGAATATTAGAAAGAAGGTTGAGAAGTTAGACACCCAAATAAAGTTCTTGAACAACTCCATGACCCTAGATGAGATCTTAGATAATCAGAGATCACCATATGACAAAACCGGTCTTGGCTACAACAAGGAAGAAATTAGTAATCTCAAGAAACCCAATGCAAGTCCTTCGTTTGTAATGAGTGAAGATAGGTCTAATGCAATTATTTCTTTTATAAAAAGGGAAAGCAAGTATGATGCAGGTTCTTTATGTCAAAGAATAAAAGAAACACTACAAAACTTAGAAGATTGGATCAAGGAAGACATCCAGAAGCTACTCATACACCTCAAAGCAAGTTCAAAAGAGAGACACCTTCATGGATGAATCAAAGAAGGTATGAGAGTGTCTTTAAAGGTTTTTGTTTTTCTTGTAATGAATATGGTCATAAAGCCTTGGATTTTAGGCATCATGGAAGAAAACAAGTTGGTAGGTTCAACAACAGTATAATATGTTGGAACTGCAATCATGTTGGACATACTGCTACACAAATATACACTATGAGATGCTATAGTTGTGGTAGATATGGTCACAAAGCCCATGACTGTTGGAACTCAAGAAGATAGCCAATAAGAAATGCTTCACACAATATGACAACAAGATTAAATAAGAAGACATGGAAAAGAAAATATGAAGTAGCAAACCAGAAAGATGAGGAAAATATTGTTCTTGAAACTGATGAAGTTAATGATAGGAGTTTGGAGGATGAAACTACTAATAACGAATATTCTCAAGACAAGAATAAATAAGCTTCTAGTGCACATAATAATGACTTTGATGATGAATCTCCAACGGTAGAACAAAAAAAATATTTGAGTAATGATTACATCAGAAATCTTTCAATCCTAGTTTAAATGGTACACTAAAACTCCATCTAAAAGGAAAATTAAAAAAAAAAAAAAAAAAAAAGTGATCTCTGTCCAAGAAAGTTGCAAGGCTATGCTTAATGAAGCAAATTATCTGATGGATATTCCATCAATTAGTATTGATATTGGAGGGAAGTTGTAAGCACATCAGTACTCATATTGAACAAAGGTCAGCTCAAGATTAATAGTAGTAAAACTCCTTGTGAACCCTGTTTTGGAAGAGATCATTCGGTAAAATACTTCAAGGTCTTTGGAAGTAAGGGTTACATCAAAAGGCATGATGAGAATTTCGAAAATGTGATGCTAGATCTGATGAAGGTATCCTTCTTGGATATTCTTCTATGAAGAAAGAATACAGATGCTACAATCTTAGGCTACATAATATTGTTGAGAGTACATATGTCAAGGTGAATGATATAAAAATAAATTGGTATCCTAGTTAGAGATCCATGAGAATCAATGGGGAGATCCAAGAGTCATTTGAATAAGATGAGCTACAATTGCGCAGTGTTATAGTAAAACAACGACATCCGTAAAAGCAATATTCTGAGGTACAAAATGATGTACATGACATCCTATAGAGATAACAAGAAGTTAGTAAATTGACAAGGGATGAAACCTTGTCAAGAAGAGCGACCTTTTCAGAAACAAAGGGGCAGAGTAGTCAGAAGCAGAGAAAAAACATATTGATAGGGGGAGTCATTCATCTATGACTGGCAGAACATGTCTGTAGGAAGAGTTACCCAAGTTCACTATGGTCAGTAACATACATTCACTAGTGATCAGAGAAGTACTTATACAGACAGATCATACGAAAATAAACCCTTTTCCATTGATGTCAAAGGGGGAGAGAAACTTCATATAAAGGAAAACTTCATATAGAGTAAAACTTCATAAAAGGAAAGAATCAACACAGGAGGAGTTTTTGTATATGAAGTTAATGGGTTGACCTCAATGAAAAAGGGGAAGATTGTTGGTAATATTGTCATTGATGTCAATAGTCGATGTGATGATCTATTGTTAACAATGAATAATCATAGCTGACATTGTCATTGATGTCAACATTCAATGTGATGATATGTTGTTAAATGAAAAATGAGATTGTCATTGATGTCAACAATATATCAGTTAAGCAAGAGATGTCAAACAATGTGCAGAGATCAAAAGAGCGAACAAGAGAACCGAATAATCAAAATCTCAAAAGTTCTGAAGGAAGAACAGATTGTAGAGATGTCATGAGGATCATTGAAAATACTGAACAATTGATCAATGCGCAGAAAATGCGAGAAGCTCAACAGCCGTCTGATCAAGAATTTGACCATGTTGATCGTTTGATACAATGCACATCAGTCATTTGAGTGACCGTGGGCTTGAGGAACATTGAAACATCGTGACCATTATTCTACTTCAAGAATATTCGTTAGTCGTCAGATCCAGTGGAGTTGCAAGGAGGATAAGCCCAGGAGTTAGTTAACACTTGAAAGAAGCGAAATGATCTGATCCGTTGGATCAAGGGGACACATGGCAAGTGATTGGAATTTCGTTGACTCACAAATCAGGAAAGTCAAAGATAGTGTTGCATGAACTCACGAAACACGAAATTGCAATATGATCTGAACCATTGGATCATGGAGGGTCATGAACCGTCGATCCAATGTAAGTGGATATCGGGAAATCAGGAATGGAAGAATGGAGGTGAGTAGTCCTCCAAACTCATGAAACGTAAAGACCTGATAAGCTCTGGGACGTCAGATCACAAAGGAACAAGGACCGTTGATTTGAGAAGGACAGGTGGCATAACACATCAGCAGACTACACCAGCAAGGACATATGGCACAATCAGGCAATGACAAGTGTCAAGTTGATTCAGCATTTTAGGTACGTGAAGATCATGAATATGAGTGACACATGGCAACTACTTGACACATGCCAAGTCATCATGTGACATCAGCAGGTTTACGTCACGTCGGGAGTTTCTACTTCAGGAGTTTTGCATAGCAAGCAAATACTCTAATATCCAGAAGTCCCGAATGTCGAAATGCCGAAGGACCGAAGGGATGAAACGAAAAAAGGTTGAATGGTCAAAGTCATGAAAATCCAAAATGCTGAAGTTACGAAAGCCGAAATGAAGAAGGGCCGAAAGGCTGAAGTCACGAAGGCCAAAATGTTGAAGTACCGAAGGGCCTAAGGGATGAATTTTTGAAGTGGACATGAGTCGTCCGATCTAAATATCACATCGGGAGCATTCTCAACCATCGATCTAACATGGTGGAAGGATAGCGTAAGTGTAATATACGAAGTCGTGGAGTAAATGATGGTCGTCCATATCGATGAATGATTAAGTCACATCTGTCGGATTTAGCAGTGTACAGAGGAGTGTAAGGTCTAAAGCGGACCATTGATCTGTCTCCGTGAAATAAACGTGAAATGTCTGATTGTTTCGACGATATCGTAATCGAGAGTTCTGAAGTATTGGAAGTCACTGAGACTCAAAGGGAAAAGTGACGAAATCACGTCAGTCATCTGTCTCATCAGAGGATCGCATTATGACTGTTGATTTGGTAAAACTCTCAAGCACTCGTTCAAGCTTAGCATTCGGTCGCCGTTGTTGGTCATGTGCTATAAGAATTTTAAAAGGAAATTATAACATGTCGTTATAATTGGTAAAGCCTGTGGTTCTATAACGCACGGTCATATGTCATGGCTTGAAGGAAGTGCCTTCACAGAATCTGGTCTCTGTAAGTATAACAAAGATTAGGGATTGAGTATAGAGGATTAAATTGATCCATGACTATGATCAATTTATGACAAAAATGAACCGATACACAGTCATGATTAAAAGAGAGTTAAATCATGAAAAACATGAATAATGAATAAAAAGGAAAAATGACATTAATTAAAGTTTAGATTATCATTTTAAATGAAAAGGTACAATGGTTCAAATGAAGGGACACGATGCTTTTAAATTTCACACCAGTTTGAAGATTATATAAATGAGAAAAAGTGGTGAGAAGAAAGTGTCTTTGTGGTTCATATTAGAAGGTCAAAAAACAGGAGTAGAGTCCAAGAGAAGAACTATTTGTTCTAAGGTGCCTGTCAAGGTCTTATTGAAGATCAAGAGCAGAAGAAGACGGAGCAACATTTATGCAATCCATTACTTGATACAAAATACCATACAAGCAAAGGTTGCAACAGATGACTAGAAATTACAGCAATGGTTGTATGAGTCAAATTCAATGAAGTACAGAAGATATTGTATTGCATTATATAATAAGGGTGGTTGGGTGGTGCAAGGGCAGGTTGGTGCCTACAAAGGGAGTTGGAGCTTCCTTGTCAATTGTGGCTAACTAAATAGGGGGTAGAAGCCTCCTACCAGTTGGTGTTGGTGAATGAGGGTGTGGGTGCATCCTTCCAGTTGTAGCTAGTAAATGGTGTGTGGCAGCATCCCTTCAGTTGTAGCTGAAGAAACTTGGGGGATGTCTCTCCATCAAGTTGTAGCTTGAAAATAGTTTTGTAAAAGAACTTTTTATTAATGAGAAAAGAGTTGGTGGTTTTCCCTGTTGGGTTCCATGATAAAATCTTGTGTTCATAAGGGTTTGTTGTTCATCATATATTGCTTAATTGAATAATTAATATGTGTTCTTAATATGGATGAAGATAAAAATAAATTGTAGGCAATACTAAGTCACCCCCCCCCTCTCAGTATTTTTGGATATTTCATCAGATGCTTTATCCCAACAATTTGAGGAGGATGTATCCCTCTTTGCCTTATCTTTACCCATTCCAGGTTGGAGGAATCCCATCAAGAATGGTTGTAAAATGACACTATCATTCAACTCATCCAAAGGCCTTAGGAATATTCAAACCCTCATAAAGGGTATACATGACATAAAGATACATTTAGGTATAAAGGGTGCACTTTTCTAGTAAATTTCCTTAAAACAAAATGTCTTAAAGGAATTGCATCCATCACCTACAACCAATCACTCTGGATTTCATAAAACATATGAATGAACTAAGAGCTCATTCTTTTTGGGAGGCATGAAAATAGACATCTAGGATTATGTGGCAACCTATTACACTTTCCAAAGAAACAAGGGCGAGAGAATAAATATTTTAGGGGCATTGCAACCACTACCAATCCCAACACATATATGGACTAACATCTCTATGGATTTTATAGTGGGACTTCCAAGGGCAGGAAAATAATTAGTGATCATGGTGGTAGTCAATTGTCTTTCCAAATATTCTCATTTTTGTGTCTTACCACATCCATTTACCCCCTCCTTAGTTTCCCAAGTCTTTCTAGATCATATTTTTAAGTTACATGACACGGTCACTTCCATTGTATTCGATCATGACCCTACCTTCACCAAAAAAAAATTGAGTTGTTTAAAATTTAGGGTATGCAATGGAACACGAGCATTACATATATCCCACAAATATAGGTTCAAACTAAAGTGGTAAATAAGTTCTTAGAAACCTATTTATGATGGTTTTCTTCCCAAAAACCACACCAATGAGCACAATGGATTCCCTTTTCAAAATGGTGGTACAATACATGTTATCATGGAGCTACCAAAATGATCCCATATGAAGTTGTCTATGGCCAAAATCCATTTTTATTCACTTCCTATTTACTAGGAACCTCCAAGTTTTAGGCAGTGGATAACACACTCCACAATAGAGAAGCCATTCTCCACACACTAAAGGACAATTTGGTTATGGATCAAAATAGAATGAAGAAACAAGATTTCCCACATCATTGGTAGTGAGACCCATAGTGATGATAGGACTTACAGATAGTTGAAATTCCAACTCAATAAGGTTACTTTGATGCACCACCATCCTATTCAAGGGGGGTATGACAATTTGTGTTTCACATGTGCCCTCCTCACACATGATTTTTCAATGGATTATATAACTGACAATGGGTCGTAGGAAAAGACGATTGTGAAGACCATTGTTGACAAACTACACTTTTTAATGGACCCTCGTCCTCATCCATATGCACTTGGATAGAAGAATAATGGTTAATTTTCACAAATCGTACACACATGCACTGTGTTATTTGCTTTTGGTCCTAAGTTTGTGGTTAAGGTCACTTGTGGTGTGACTGACATGGATTGTTGTGGTTTGTTTCTTGGTAAGACCTACTAGTATGATATGAAATATTCCTATGATTCATATAAAAATAACTATATGTTGTAGAAAGACATTAAAAAGTACCTAATAATAAGCACATAAAAAACAACTGATTTTCTTAATCAAGAAACATCCTTGACATTAATTTTCTTAAGGCCTCAATCTCATGAAAGGAAAGCGAATATGAAAATTTATACACCACATGAAGATATTAATCAAATTTTTCAAACCTATTCAAATGTGTTCCAGGAACCTATAACACTTGGTCCACGTAGAGAAATCAATCATATGATCAATCTTCTTCTTGGGGTCTCTCCTCACACTACACCTTTATATCAAGCTTCAAAGATTCAAAGTAATGAAATTAAATGGAAAATTCAAGATCTATTGACTAAATTTTTCATTAAGCCTAACATATATCCCTGTGCATCACCAATATTGCTTGTACTTAAGAAAGATGGGACTTGGCATCTTTATATTGATTTTAGGGAATTAAATAAAATCACCATAAAAAATCAATACCCACTTCCTCGCCTTGATGATTTACTTGATAAGCTTCGAGGTTCCTTATTCTTTACCAAAATCTATCTTAAAAGTGGATATCATCAGGTCAAGGTTCAAGTAGGACATACTTGGAAAACAACTTTTAAAACCAAAATAGAATTTTTGAATGGCTTGTGATGCCTTTTGGGCTCATTAATGCCCCAACTACCTTTATGAGATTAATGAATGATGTTTTTAGAGATTGTCTTGATAAATTTGTTTAATCTATTTAGTTGATATTATTTTTTTATGTCACAATTGGAAGGAACATATCCAACACTTGGAACAAATTCTTCACCTACTTCAACAAAATCAACTCTATGATAATCTCCCTAAGTGTTCATTTGTTCAAAATGAAATTTGTTATCTTGTTTTTATCATCAATGCACATGAATTGAGGTGGATCCTACTAAGGTTGAAGCTCTCTTCAATTGGCCTATTCCTTCTAGTTAGATAGAGTTAAGGAATTTTTTTTGTCTTTCCAACTTCTATCGTAAATTCATATTTGGTTTCTCAGTAATTGCCTTTCATTTACAACAATTGACAAAGAACAATGTTGTTTTCAAATGGACACAAGATCATTCTCATGATTTAAATTTCTTGAAACAAAAGTTGTGTTTTTACCTACACTTTCCTAATCTCTCATAGATTTTGAAATTGAGATTGATGCTGCACAATTTGCACTTGGAGTAGTTTTGATGCAACATAGTCATCCAATGGATTATCATTCAAAGACATTTTTAGAAACCAAACTAAAATACTCCACTTATGATAAAGGGTTGTATGAATTAGTTCAAGCTATCAATTATTGGAGACACTATAGGATGGGAAAATAAACTATTATTCATATTGATAACTTACCTTTCCAGTTTCTTCCATCTCCACAAAAAATTGAAGAATCTTGGAATATGAAATGGGCATCCTGTTTGCAACAATTTCATTTGGTTATCAAATACAAAAAGGGAAACACGAATATGTTGGTCGATTTTTTGAGTTGACCTCCTTCCTTTCATGCCTTAACAGTTGTCACCACTTCACATATGGGATTTCAAACTTGGGTTACACAATATCTAGATGATCCAGATTTTGGGCACATTTATAAGAGTCTCCAACATCCAACCTCTTCAAACTTACTTCCTTTACAATATTTCCATATTAAGGAAGGATTATTGTACAAGTTTGAAAAGTCATGTGTACTTCATGATCGTCACTCCTCTCTTATTAAAGATACACATTTTACTCTCTACAGTGGTGATTTTGGCAAGAAAAAGACTCTTCATCATCTTTAGTGCATCTTCTACTAGCCTCACATGATGTATGATGTTCTTCATTTTTTGAGGCATTGTGCAATTTGTTGTCACTCCAAACCAACAAATTAGAAGCTTGGTTCGAGTTTCCCTTTACCCATTTCTTCACATCCCTAGGAAATCATTTCCATGGATATTATTAGTGGCTTTCCATGACAATGCACTGCCATGACTACATTTTTGTGATTGTTGATAGACTTAGCAAGATGGCTAAGTTTATTCCTTGTTTCAAAACTAGTTCTGCTAGTGACTTAGCCCATCTATTTTTTGACTCTGTTTGGTGATCCTTTAGTCTCCCTACCACTATTGTGTCTAATTGTGACTCGTGTTTTGTGCGCCATTTTTGGCATTCCCTTTGGAAAATATTAGGAACTTCTCTTAATTTTTCCATTTCCTTTCATGTATAAATTAACTTGTCAAACTAAAGTAGTTAACCATACCTTGGTGCAAATTCTTTGCATCTATCATCACACGTCTCTATCCAAGTGGGATTTGAGTCTTACCCACATTGAGTATGCATATAACTGAGTAGTTCACTCCTCCATAGGACACTCTCTATTTGAGGTATTTCTTGGTTTTTAGCCTTTCGATCCCTATATATTGCCCTTATCTTTTCCTTTTAAACTCCATGACATCGTTGAAAACATCAAGATAAGGCACATACATTTGTTTAGCACTTGCAGTCTCTCCAAGCCAAAGTCATCCAGATTATTTAGAAGACTCAAGAAAAGTAGAAACAATTCATGTACCAACATTGTGTTCCACACCATTTCCATGTTGGTGACAAAGTGTGGTTGCATTTGGGAAAATGTTGATTTTGTGACAAAGAATATAGTAAGGTCAAACCCATTCGACATGGCCCATACTCAATCATCCAATAGGTGTCTAAGAATACTTTCCACTTTGATATTCCAACTTACTTGGGAATTCATGATGTTTTTAATGTTGATCTTTTCAAACCATATCAAGAGAGTCAACATTGGAAACAAAGATCTTAGCCAATCATCTGACATAGATTGTTCCCAATTTTTAGCCTTTGCTTGATGCAAATCAATTTTTCAACCAAAAGATTCACTATAATCATTAGGGATACACCACTTTCTACACTTTTTCTAAACAAAGTTAGCTTCTACATTAGACCCATTGGATTTCTCAACACCAAATGCAACCACATTTTCCCTCTCTCGTAAAAGCATTAGAGGCCAATTCTTTTATTATTGGGAGAAATGATAGAGATTAACATATGTACTTAGTATATCAAATTATTATTGTAGGAAATTATTACAGTGGTTTGGTGCTACAAATCCTTTTGGTTTCCTATTCTCATGGAGTAGTTGAGATCATATCTCTAACTATATCTATTATTATGCTTCGTCACTATTTTTTACGTTCTTGTTGAGATTTTCTCTCTTAGATTGTTGAGTTAGTTCTATTGTTGTAAAGTTATATAACCCTAAGTTTTTTAACGAAAATGCAGTCAGATTTTATATTTTCACACCTTGTGTGTAGAACTATGCTCATGAGTGGGATTTCCAGCATCATATATGTATCCTAAATATGCCACATGGCAACCAACCACGATTCTACAACAATTTCCTCATCTCCTGCCTCAGAGGCAATGCTTCTTTTAAGGCAAGGGGGGGTGTATGTTAGGGTCCTACCCTAAACTCCCTACTTTAGGCTACCTAGGAGTTAGTGAATTATTGTATGAAACCATGATCTTTGAATAAGGCCCATTAGATAGTAGTGGATAGTTATTTAATGTAAAAGGTTCCACTTTATAAGGCCCACTAGGTAGTTGGTACCCATTAGTGATGGGATCACAAGCAGGTAGGATTTTTGCTATTGAGAATCTATTTAAAGAGATAGGAGAACATGTAATGTTTGTCTTGTGTTGTTGTATTTGTAGCTTTACTCAATGAAAGTTCATCACACCTTAAGAGACAAGTGAACATTGTTTTCCTTCTTCTGATTATCATAATACAAGGGTATATTTTGCATACTTCATCTTGTTATCTCTTGTATTTGGTTTCTTGCAATTATATTCTTTGTATCCCTAGTTTTGTTTCAAGCTTAAGGGTTAAGGAACACTACAAATAAATACATCTCGAACCTGTATACTTCCTCATTCAAATATCCATGAGGGTGGTATGTGTAATAAACTATCAAGGATGGCTTGGAGCGGTGAGGGTGGGATTTTCTTCTCTTTGGTTTATAGTCTTTGCAGGTGCTTTTGGAATGATGAAACAATTGGTTTTATAGTTTTAATATTGTTGTCTTTATCTCATAGGTTTGGTAGGGTCTTTTGGTTTGGATTTGGTTTATATTTCCAAGTAAATTGGGCTTCCTTTCTTAGCTCACAGTCTTGTGGTTTTCCCTCATTTTGAAATTCACATTGGTTGTGTCCATTTTGGAAGCCAATAGGGACCACCTATGGATTTGGGATTTGGTCTTTTTTATGTGCAGAAGTCGTTTCAATATTTAGAATTAATTCCAATTACAAGGTTTGGGAAAGAATGTAGGGCCATAAACTCTCATGTTCTTGTATCCCCTACAGAATCCCATACCTTCTTAGAGTATAATGAAGGAGCACACACTAGATTGAGGATGTATAGGTGGGATTTACTCATTAAAACAATAGGATGACAAGTCAAATTGAATATCAAATAACTAGGAATGCATATTTATCATAAGTTGTGGCTTGTCAAAGAAGATAAATAGATAAATTGGAAATAGATTTCAATATGAATATGAATTAGTCTTGGGTCTTGATAGGAGCTTCCAATCTCTGATCTTCGTTCCCAAGTGTTCTAATGGTTATGTTCAAGCAATGGTCAAGAATGAATAAATAATGCAACGAGCGCAAAGAGACGTGGAAAATGAAACTACATCCCTGAAGTACAACCTTCATGGGGACATCAAATATGATGCTCTTCATGGGGTTGTTATATTTTAAGATAGTGTCTTTAAACACATTGTAAGCTAGTTTTGTTACTAGCTCAGTTTATTAGGAATTATACTAGTAAGATTTAAAGCTATATTGTTATAAATGTAAGAACTTCTTAGTAGGAAATCATTTTGAAACCCTAATCTTAAACTCTTTAAATTCTTCTTTGTATTAACTTGCTCATTTTGAAACAGTGTTGTGATCTCATTCTCTTTAAATTTTAGAAAAAATTAATGATAAAATTTATGTCAATATTTAAAAGTTTGGTAAAGCCTAAGATGCTTTATTAATCTCCCAACTATAATTTAATCACAAAATGTTTCATAACAATCCCTCTCCAAATCCTTAAAATTTGAGATGAATAGCTTGGAGCAAGCAATATTGGAAGATTTGGAGCTTAAAATGTGTAACTGCAACATGATTGTTTGAAGCTAAATGTTCCATTGAGTATAAACTCAACATTTCATATCATAAGGTTAGAAACTTAGAGAAGATTTTTTTCTTAATATTTTTTAAACGAAACTGAAATATT
>JASDQU010737948.1:53996-102841 GCA_032191745.1 Picea mariana
TTACCGTGCTTAAACAATTATGCTTATTTTAAAAATCTTTACAGAGCACTCAATGAAAATCACGATAATGTAGAGAGGTAAGCAATTGAACATTCGACATCAGTCACACATATGAAATATACAGAGACAGATATTTCCTGAGGAAACCCATAAAGGGTAAAAACCTTCTTCTTGGTATGATAAGTAATCTTTACATTCTGTACATTATCATACATATGAGCTCCAACTCATTGTGAGGCTACAACCTTTGTTTTGCAAGCTGCAACTTGCTGAGAGCACCAACTCTTTGTTTTCTCTAGCACCTACTAGAAGGAAGCACCAACTCCCTGGTTTCTCTAGCACCCACTAGAAGGAAGCACCAACGCCCTGGTTTCTCTAGCACCCACTAGAAGGAAGAAACAACTCCCTAAATGTTCCAACACCAACTGGATGGAAGCACCAATTTCCAGTCACATAGGCACCAACCTGTATAATAGAGAACAACAGTTCTCCCTTGCACCTCCCTACCACCCTGGCTTTTCTAGCTGCAACCAGATGGAAGATACAACTCCCTGTGTTCAAGCACCCACTTGAACCTCTGAGGAAAACAATCCTCCCTAGCACCTCCCTACCACCCTGATTATAAATTTTTCTATATATAAATTTATCACAGTGATACAATATTTATCAATGGCTTACCAGTCTCATCACTATTCTGCTACACTGCTCTGCTCTACCTGCATCAGTGTCTTCCTGTACACCTTCATTACACTTTATGTTCTTCTGCCTTTTATGCTCTGTGCACCATGTACCTTCTATGCACCATTCCTCTTCTGTGCATTTCAGCTGCTGCACTCTACCTCCTTCTACACACCCGAATCACTCTCAACAACCCCCAATCTCTTCTCTGTTCTTCATTTTTATTCTCTCTGTGCATCTTCTACATCCTCTATTCACAATGATTCTGCATGCTCTCCCCATGTCGAGTGCTCTGCCTGATCATCATTGCAACTCTTCAGCTTCTATGTAGGTTAAACCCATGTATCCATCATCACTGGGTGTTATGCCGACATTCCTTAGCCTCTCGGCATAATACCTAGTGATGATGGAGGCAGGGTATGCGATCATCGTTGCGCTGTTGGTCTTGATCTTTGCCATCAATGAAAAACACACATACTCTGCCTCTATCTGAAAACATGACAACAATGGATTCCTCGGTAAATAACCATAATTGGTACTTGGTTTAGTTGCCTGCAGGAAAAAGAGCATTGCAAAATAAATGGGTTTACAAGTTGAAGGAAGAAGATGGAGGAAAAAACAGGTAAAAGGCTAGACTTTTTGTAAAGGGGTTTTCACAAAAGAAAGGTATAGATTTTGATGAAATATTTTCTCATGTTGTTAAGATGACTTCAATTAGGACTATTTTGATTCTCGTGGCAGTAGAATATTTGCATCTTGAACAATTATATGTAAAAAAAACTTTTCTTCATGGGGATTTGGAGGAAAAGATTTATATGCAACAGTCACAGGGGTATGAGGTCAAAGGGAAGGAAAATTTGGTATACAGGTTGAAGAAGAGCTTGAATGGCCTAAAGCAAGCTCCAAGGCAGTGGTATTTGAATTTTGACAGGTTTATCATAGAACAAGGTTGTAATAGATGTCATTCCGATCACTGTGTTTATTTTAAAAGGCTAGAAAATGGAAGCTATATTATATTGCTATTGTATGTAGATGACATGCTTATTGCAGGGTCTAATATGCAGGATATAAATGTGCTCAAGAAGAAATTATCTAATTCATTTGTGATGAAGGATTTGGGTACTGCAAAGAAAATCCTTGGTATGAGAATAACAAGAGACAAGAAAAATCACAAATTGACATTGTCTCAGGGTGAGTACATAGAGAAGGTGTTGGAGAGATTTAGAATGTAGAATGAAAAACCAGCTAGTACACCTTTGGCCAGCCATTTCAAATTAACAAAGGAAATGTGTCGCAAGCCACATGAGGAGATAGAATACATGTCTGGGGTCCCTTATTCATCAGCAGTTGGCAGCTTGATCTATGCGATGGTTTGCACAAGACCAGATATTGCACGTGCACTGGGAATTGTGAGAAGGTATATGAAAAATCTAGGGAAAGAACATTGGAAGGCTGTAATATTCCAGATATAAAAGGTATGCAGAATAAACATAAAATTCTAGAAATGGCAGATGAACAACAATATAACCAGAACAACACCACAATAATACTGAAATGATAACATAATAACACCAGAAAGATCACTTCGATTACTGAGATCAATGTTCACTTGCCTCTTCGAGGGGGAAACCTCCAGTCAACCAGAGCTCTATTAAAATAATATCTAAGACAAAGTTATCATACCCTCGAATCCTATTTATACTAAATATGTCTATCAAAGAACCATCTAGAGGAAGATCCTTCTAGAAGCGGAAGCTTCTATTAGGTCTTCTTACATTCGATTTATTCTTCCTTATTGCTAGGCCTTATTAATATTGACCTTTATTACATCATAATATAATATTATACCTACATGAGGGGTTAGGTCCCTAACATGTCCTTCCCCTTAAAAACAGCCTTGTCCTCAAGGCTTGAGATGTGGAAATTGCTACAGAATGGTAGCTGGTTCCCAAGTGGCATCTGCTAGGTTTGTATCTTTCCAATGGACTAACACTTCCTTGATGGTTCGCTGACACATGCGACGCTCATGCTGGTACAAAAATACTTGTGGTTGTAGGCAAATGGAGCCTTCTTTGTCCAACTCGGGAAGGTTGGTTTGAGTTTGACACTTAGTTCCAATCACTTTCTTTAAGCATGAAACATGAAAAATAGGATGTAGCTTAGAATGAATGGGAAAAGCTAACTGATAGGTCACCTATCCCACATGATTGAGAATGGTATAAGGACCATAAAATTTGGGCTCCAGTTTCTGACAATGGTCAGCCTTGAGGGAATTTTTCTTGTAAGGTTGCAGTCGAAGAAACACTTGATCTCCTTATGAAAATTGACATTCAAAGCGACCTTGATTTGCTTGTTGCTTCATGCGATTCTGGGACATGACAAAATTCTCTTTGAGGGTACGAAGAATAGCCTCTTGAATTGTAAGTGTTTGGTCAACTGCCTAGACCTTCAAGACACCTGGTAAATATGAGAGAACTGAAGGTGGATTTTGGCCATATACCGCTTCAAAAGAAGTCATGCGGGTAGATGTATGGTATGAAGTGTTGTACCACCATTCAACTATTGGAGGCCATTGAACCCACTGAGTTTGATTTTCTGAATCAAAACACTTCAAATATGTTTCCAAACACTTGTTGGCAACTTCAGTTGGACCATCAGTCTGGGGATGATAAGCTGTGCTGAGATGCAATAGGGTGCCTTGTATCTTGAACAGTTCTTGCCAAAAATTGATGGTGAAAGTTGGGCCGCGATTGGAAACAATAGAATGCGGCATGGCATGAAGCTTGAAGACCTGATCCATGAAAAGTTGAGCCATCGTGGATGTTTTAAATGGGTGTTGAAGAGCACATAAATGAGCATATTTGGAAAGGCGGTCAACTACAACCATGATGACTGATTTATTTTCCGATTTAGGTAATCTTACAATAAAATCCATAGAGATATCTCACCAAATAGAAAGTGGAATTGGAAGCGGTTGTAGTGTGCCAGGAGATTTGTCTGTTTCTCCCTTGTTGCGTTGACACACATCACATTCATCCAAAAAATTACGAATGTCCTGTTTCATAGCATCCTAGAAAAAAGAGCATTTGACCCTGTCATAGGTTTTGGTAAACCCGGAGTGCCTAGCTGTGGGTGTAACATGAAGCTCATAAAGTACCGTGTATTTAAGTTTTGACTGTTTACTTAAATACAAACAGCCTTTGTATCGAAGCTCATCATGGAGCCAAGAGTACCCTGGGGAAACTAGAGAATTGGACTGCAATTGTTGTATCATATGCGAACTTTTGGGATCGTGTATCCATTCCTGGCGAACAACATGGAGGCAATCTGGTACAATGAAGGAGAGAGAAAAAAGGGACCCTTCATCTTCATATTTTCGGGAAAGTGCATCCCCAACCACATTGTCTTTGCCTTTCTTGTAAATGATCTCATAATCATATCTAAAGAGCTTAGTCACCCATTTTTGTTTCTCTTGGGAGGAAATGTGTTGTTCTAGAAAGTACTTGAGGCTTTGATGATCTGTCTTAATTTGGAAGCATTGCTTGAATAGATAAGCGTGCCAAAGATAAACGACATGCAAAATAGCCAACATTTCCTTTTCATAGATAGATTTKCCCAAAATTTGTTCATATAGTTGTTTGCTGGTAAAGGCCAAAGGCCAACCCTCTTGCATAAGGACAATGCCAATTCCTTTCCTTGAAGTGTCACATTCCAGGACAAAGGTATTTGTGAAATCRGGAAGGGCYAGGACTGGAGTGGTGCACATAGCCATATTCAAGGTTTGAAAATCCTGAGCAGTTGCTGGAGTCCAAGTGAAGGAATTCTTTTTAAGGAGTGCAGTGAGAGGTGCCACAATATTTCCATAATTCTTAATAAAATTGCGATAATAACCTCTGAAGCCCAAAAATCCACGCAAGCTTTTGAGAGTGTTTGGGTGAGGCCAGTCTTGCATAGCTTCAATATTTTTAGGATCCACCCTAACACCATCCTTGCCAACAAGATGACCCAAGTATTCGACTTCCGAGGCGCCAAAAACACATTTAGATTTTTTTAGGAAAAGTTGGTGCTGAGAGACTAGATGGAGAACTCGATCCACATGAGAAAGATGGTCTGTCTAGGTTTTTCTATCGATGATGATATCATCAAATAAAACTAAGACAAAATGGCAGAGAAAAGGACAGAAGACATGATTCATGAGGCTTTGGAAAGTGGAGGGAGAATTACACAAGCCAAAGAGCATGACCAAAAACTCATAGTGGCCCTCATGAGTTCTAAAGGTAGTATTAGGAATGTCTGCCTCTTTCATATGGATCTGGTGGTAGCTAGAATGAATATCAAGTTTAGTAAAGAACTGGGCGCCACTCAATTCATCCAAGAGGTCATCGACGACAGGAATGGGAAATTTATCTTTAATGGTGAGTTTGTTGAGGGCTCGAAAGTTAGGACACATGCGCTAAGAACCTTATTTCTTCAGGACCATGACCACATGAGAAGAGTAGGGGATGATACTAGGGAGGATAACACCTACGTTAAACAGTTCTTGAACCATTTTCTCAATTTCATTTTTTTGGGAAAAGGGGTGACGATAGGGACAGATATTGGGAGGAAGGCTTCTTGGGACAAGGGGAATGGATTGATCATGAACACCATGGGAAGGAGGAAGTCCTTGGGGATTGGAAAAAACCACTTGATGTTTAGAGAGGATGGATTGGAGGTCCTGTGACACAGAGGGTGTCTCAGTTGCTTGTATGGCATGGATTTGAGAAATAATGCAAGAATGACCTTTTTTGAGTAGATTTTCCATGCGATGGGAACTAATGATCTCAGGGGAACCGATGGTGATGCTTTGGAACTTATATTGTTGACCCTCTTGGTCGAATTGCATGGCTAAGTCCTTAAAATCCATGAGAATGGGACCCAAAGTCCTTAGCTAGTCTGCACCCAACACAATGTCACAACCGCCCATGTCGATGGAAAACATATGAGATTTCAGGTGGTAGTCATCAATTTGGAGACACACATTTTCACAACGCCCTCCACATTTCATGGACCCACCATTGGCAATCATGATTTGGAAATTATTGACTGCACGAATATAACAATTAGTTTCTTGGGCAATGCACCGATGAATAAAATTATGGGTGCTTCCACTATCAACAAGAATGATGACCTTCGTATGCTTGATGTAGCAATTATCGTGAGGGATTGGACAGTAGAGAAGCCAGTGAGAGCATTTAGGGAAATGACCGTTTCTACTTCCGGAGGGTCTGAGGGAGGGGTTATGTCAGTGGGCTCAGGTGACCCAGACACAAGGGGAGCTTCAACATCCTCTTCTGAAACATCCTCCGAGATGGCCATAAAAAGATTTTGTTCCTTACACTTGTGTCCCAAAAAATATTTGTCATCACAATTATAAAAAAGGCCTTTGATTTGATGTTCAACCTTTTCGGCCCTGGTGAATTTTTGGATCTTTAGTGGGGTAGAAGGAGGAGTGGGATTTACTAGTTTAGTGCGAGGAATAAAAGAGGGTTTCCGGTTTTGAGAAGAGACAACCTATTGTGATTCCTTAGCTCTTTTAGTAGCCTCCACACAAATCTGAGGTCGAGCCATGAGGACATGGGCACGAATCCCATCCTTGAGGCCACTGATAAAACATTCTCAGAAAAAAGCATCAGACATGCCCTATGTACGAAAATCCAGTCACTCAAAAGAAGTTATAAAGTCTTCCACCGTGCCCAATTGTTTCAACTTTGTCAAACGGCCTAAATGGTTGGTGCCAGTGTCAAAGCGTTCATAAAGCTCTGCCACAAAGTGCATCCAAGCAACATACCCTTGATGGGAAGTTTTTCTCCATTGCCACCATTGCCAACACTCTTGATCTGGATGGAGAACACCATACCAGAAATTGGCCAAGTCATCTGTAATGTCGTACAAAGAGAAATAATGTTCCATTTGAGTTACCCAACCAGTGGGATCTGATCCATCAAAGTTGGTCACATCCACACGCGGAAGGCGTAGGTCACACTGAAAGTGATGGGGATGAAAATTATGGGAAAGAGAGGAAGTTTCCGCTTCGGTATGCAAAGGTGGGTCAGATAAAGGGGGATCTGCAAGGATATGCAGCTTTGTGTAGATCATCGAAGTAATAGATTCAAGCCGGGTAGTAATTTCTTGTTTGAGGTCTTCTTTGAGTTCCTCGATTGAGGCGACAATGGAGGAATGCATGTTTTTATTGATGGTGGCAATATTGGGACTGAGCTGTCTCACTTCTTGTTGGGTCTCTGTGAAATTAGATTGCAAGGTATTGAAGTGAGCTTCCAAGTCTTGGCTACTGGTATGGGCCATGATGATGAGGGAACCAGAAAGGGGCAGGTGGGCTAAACATTTTTGTTGAAAAATGTTAGGTATGAATGTGATAAGGGCGAAGAGATAAATCCAATGGAATAGGTCTCAAATAATGGTTCAAAAAAATCGAGATTTTTTTTTAACACCTACAGAGTTATAGTCTGGTCTGAAGAATACTGCAGTGATGAAATTCTCAAATGCTTAATCATGAATACATGTGTAGTGATTTGGAAACTCGAACATAGTTGCGTGGCAATAAATCTTGTCTGTTTTTTTTTTTTTGTTTTCATCCCTAAAGGTTGGGTATTCAAGGGTTCTACAGATAAGGGTTTTCCCTGTGCTATAGCTCTTTGATATACGGGCGAGATCCAATAGTAGTACTCGTCCCAATATCTCAGGGCACCAACTAAGGAGTCTAGACTGTGCCCTTAGCCGTACTATGCGACTACCCAGGTACTAGAGAGTATCTTCCTGAGTGCTATTCTCGGTGACACTATAGCAGTCAGGCGATTGATCGGTTTATCTAAAGAGGGCTTCAAGAAATCTAGGTCGATCCGTATACAAGTGTTGTTTGATGCACTACCACTTGAAGGGTTACCAACAAGGGTTACAAGGGTGTCCAATAGATGTGCCCTTAAGTACCACTTGTATTTCCTGCGTGTACGAATCCCTCAAACATGGGTTTATGCGCGTAACGACAAATCTATGTAGCTTAAAGATGTTGGAATACATCTCTACCCTGGAAAAAATTTACCCACAATTTTCTGTCGAGGAAAGTGCTCTGATACCACTTGTAATATTCCAGATATAAAAAGTATGCAGAACATAAATAAAATGCTAGAAATGGTAGATGAACAACAATATAACCAGAACAACACCACAATAATAGTGAAATGATAACAGAATAACACCAGAAAAAGAACTTTGATTACTTAGAGCAATGTTCACTTGCCTCTTTGAGGGGGCAACCTCTAGTCGAGCAAAGCTCTATTACAATAATATCCAAGACAAAGTTCTCATACCCTGGACTCCTAATTGCTAGGCCTTATTAATATTGACCTTTATTACATCAAAATATAATATTCTACCTACGTGAGGGATTAGGTCCCTAAAAGAGGCATTAAAGTGGATTTTTTAGGTATTTGAGAGGTACTGCTACTCATGTCGTATGTTTTGGAGGTTCAAACATTGTTCTACAAGGATATGTTGATTCATATATGGTAGGTGATAAAGATAGTAGGAGGAGCATAACATGGTATGATTTTACTGTAGGCGGAACATCAATAATTTGGATTTTGAAACTGCAAAAGGTTGTTGCACTTTCAACAACAAAAGTAGAGTATGTTGCTGCTATAGAGGATAATAAAGAAATGATTTTGTTACAGAGGTTTATGGAGGAATTTGGAAAGAAGCAAGAGAATAAAAGGTTGTACTATGACATAGAGAGTGTCATTCATCTTGCAAAGAACTCAACCTTTCATTCAAAGACTAAGCATATATATCTCATGTACCATTTCATACGATCTGTCTTGGAAGATGGACATTTGAAGTTGGAAAATATATACACTAGACATAATCCTGTAGACAAGTTAACAAAGGGAGTAACTAGGGAGAAACTGAGTTCCTTCTTAGTTGCAGTTGGTCTTCAAGCATGAAGGTGAAGATGCAAAATTTTCCAAGTCCAAGGTGAATCATAGTCCAACAAGTATAACACTGGTGGAGTTGTTGTGATCAGTCTCCAAGTGGGAGATTGTTGGTTGTGGAGCCTGATTTTCTTCCTGTTTCAGAGGTCTTTGTTTTCATCCATGTTTATACCACTTGAAGACTGTACACCCCTCCATGTGGGGGGGGGGGGATTTTACCCCCTACGGGGTCAGAGGGGCTCATCCCCCCAGCAAGGGTTAAGGGGCGAATCCACCGAAGAAAAAATTGTCTTGTAAATGAATATTGTAATTTTATAGTAAATCTGGACCATTCATTATAAGGTTGCAGATCTGCTGGTAGAATTCATGTTAGGGTTTTTTTCCCTAGAAGGAAAAGGGTTTTTTTTCCCTAGAAGGAAACCCTCTTTTATGAGGGAATTGCATTGTGGCTATGTATCATTGCAAATATTGTATTATGAGAGAGGAGACTGTGAGAGAAAGAATAGAAAGTTACAATGGGTGTGTTGTAGGTTGTATCTCTTCATTTGCTGGATAATAATGTAGGAAGAACCTGACAATTTCTCTAGTGGCTGTAGCCCACACTGGGTGAATGTTATAGCAAGAATTGCCTCACCCCATGAAACTTGCTCAGAAGGCATTTTACATTTCCCTATGTAGACTTGAAGTCCCTTTTGCACTTCCCAGAGCTAAAAAATCACATTTTCCCACATATACACGCCCTAACATCTATACAACATGTGTATACGTAGTTTGCACCACTACAACACGCGTACATTTGAAAACACACTATCCATGAACCTTGAACTTCCATATACTAGAAACATTCTGAATTGGCCCTTCAATTCCATTTGAACACTATAAATTGGGCCATATCAAAGCCATGGAAGAGGAGAGAATTCAAATTTTGAGAGAAAGTATACTATGGAGAAATTTTCACTTCATATTTTGTCTGCATCCCTTTGTCCTTTAAAGTATGAACACATTGTTCAACCCCCAAGTTCTTCCCTTGTTGATTGAGAACCTCATTGTCTCTCATATATGAGCTTGCCTTTGGTGGAGGCCCATATGGAAGGGACTTAGTTTCTTGGTTCTGAGATGCGCCGACATGGAAGTTTGTCATTTATACACTTATGTGGATCATTTTTTAATAGAAATACTCTTTTCTCGTCCAATTGATATCTTGCAAACATTTGAATTGTTATTCCATGGGCATATTTGTTATGAATGTTAATGGATTATGCTATTGTATGTGCTAACATTGTATATTATCACCATATGCTTGTGTATCTTGGTTGTTGAGGACAAGTTGCAGGTATAGAGCTTTGAGTTGTGTTCTCAACGATGGTCTTCATCGAACGTCAGGACGAGGTAGGATCTTTATCTTTTCTTGTTAGCATATTTATTTATATAGCATACCTGATATTAGAGTTGATTTCTATAGTCATTTCCATATGTTGTGGTTCACCCCTTGCCATAGAGTGATTTTCCTTGTAACAGAATTGGCGACCATACTGGGGATTGAATCTTCTTTTGGGGGTTTGGAGTGTTTTCTTCTTTGATTGTTCTCGGTTAACCTGAGTTTCCTTGTCATCTGATTACTTGACAACCTATTTTCATTTTGAGTTTGAGTTTCTTGGCCTTATCCTTAACCTAGTAGTGTTTTAATACATATACGTGGTTTTTCCCTCGATAGACACGTACATACACGAGCTATCATTTTATAGGGAACGCACATACGTGATTTTTGCTTAAACAATCACGTACATCATCTATTTTTTCTTAATTGTTGAGTTTGGTTTTTGCTGGGTGAGTTTTGATGGTTGTTGAGTCTTCTTGAATCTCTGTCATAACTGTTAAGTGCCTACATAGTGACAGGAAATCTTTTGGTTGTTGAATTTTCGGCCAATTTTTCTTTCTTATCATCTTTTTCATTGGTTGTCCTTGCATCTTGGTCTGAGTGTTTTCTTATTGGTATCCTACTTGGCTTGTCTCTTTTGCTTGAAGTAGGGTCTATATATCATGCTGCTATTCATACCTTGCATTTTTATTTATTTATATTGAAAATACAAAAATATTCATTTTGCATTTTGGAATTTTCTTTTTGGTTGTTTAGTATTGGTCTTGACATTTATGGAAAGATTGTATCTTATTAAAATTGCAGAGTTGCATTGAAAGTTGCACTTGAAAAGCTTATCATCTATTGAGAATTGAAAGTTAGGACTTTGCATTATATTCATATTCATTTCTTTTATATGCTGAGTCGTAACATCATCAGTTTCACGACCGCATCTTTTGAGTAAACAAAGCCATTAAAATTAACACCGATTAACTAAAATTGATTAGAAACGATTTTATTTTTCAGAGTACACAAACAAGCATAGGATATAGTGCCTTGGAATAAGATTTTGTGAGTAAAATTCTCCAAGTCTGTTAAACTCAATATATGTGTCTAACCAAGGAGTGGTCAAATCCATTGTGTAATTAGTGTCGTCAGGATGCTCTGCTCACACCGAAGTTAAGCATGAGGTTTCAYGAAGTTGGTTGCATAGATATCCCTCTAATAACTTCTTAGCGTCAGAGATATTTATGGGGATATATTCATATTTGGGGGTATTTCTAGTACCTTTACCCCCTTGAGAGGTGGTGCTTTCAAGATTTTGGGCTTTGTTACCCTGCCCATATGATGGAACTGACTTACAATTATTCGCCTGTGCATTGGTTATATCATGGTGGCTTTAGTTGCTTGACATAGGTAACCACATAGGTTACTTGTAGGGGTTAGTATGCAGGTACCCTGAGTCAGATAAGGATCGAACATCAAAAAACCTTTATGGAAGATTACCTCACTAGGGGGATCTAACCGACTATGTTGTTAATCCCATGAGGGCCCTTATAACTAATTCTGATACCTCCAATAGTTTTAATGGAGTCTCAGGCCCCTATTGGGTGAGACATACCTACTATAGTGAGGGAGGCACCTTCTCAACCAATATATCATGTTTGTGTGCATTGGCATTTTTTGCTTTACTTTGGTGTGCTCTTTGATTATTAGTTGGCCTTAGGATTTTGTATTGCGTCGTAATTTTTCATTGATATGGTTAGTGGAGACCTCGTGACTCCCTTAGTTGGCGCTGCCCAACCCTTGGTATTTTTTAATTCTATGGGGATGAATCTTTTTGTATTTCTGAGTGGTACGCCGAATCATGATACTCAACCAATACCTTGGGACTCTAATCATTTTTCTCTTGGTATGCCGTACATGTCTTCGCTCTTTCCATCCTTTGTCTCGTCTTCTTATGTGAATCCTAGTTTTGTGTCTGGGGGCATGATGCCTCCTTATTCTCTCTTCTCATTTGGTGGGAGTCATATCCCTCAACCAACTCTTACAGTAGGAGGTTGGAATATTCCTTCCTATGGACCCAATCCTAGATTCACTTTTCCAGGATTGAGTGCTCAAATGGGTGGACAATTTACTTCCTAGTTTCCATCCTGCATTCCTTCTTCCTCCATGTTAATTCTGACGAACACATTTATTATGGTGAATCCCTCTTTGTCCTATGGTGTTTCATTCAAAGGGAGTGTTGAGGGGTCCTAAATCCTTTTAACTCAACAGTTGGAACCAAACTTGCCACCGAGTCCCAATTAGACTCTGCAACGTTTAATGGTGGAATATTTCTCTAGATCTTGCGATCCGGCCAATTAATCGACGGGATTTATGTTTTTCTTATGAAAGATCCTTCTTCAGTCCATACGTTCTCTTTTTGTATTTTCTCTTATAGGTGGGACCGATACAAGATAAAATTCAGTATAAACCAACTCGGTAACAAAGTGGGAAAGCCTAAACACTGAAGAAGGCTAAGCTTGGGATAACCCTCATCCTCAAGCATATAGACGATGATTCTTACATCTACAACAAGATTAGTAATAATACATTAACCTATTGGTATTCTAATTATTGAATGAAATATGATTATCAGTAGAAAACATACATACAATAAATGATGGCATAAAAAATAGTTTTCTTAACTCTAATCATCAATCACATATTAACACATTGATTTAATTTTCAGATAAGACAAGAACTATGAAAATATTCAATCAGATAACTTTTCAACAGATTCAAAATCTCTTACTCATTATAGCATCCATTCATGAGATAAAATAAGAAATAATTCTTCTTCAGATCCAATCACATACGCTTTTGATGAAAAACACAAACTTGTCTCTGGTCCTAAACAAGACTTCTTAATTAAGGTAGCTCCAAAATAGTTTTTTACAAATCCAAAAATGAGGGTCTTTGTAACAACCATCGACCCTTGCTAATAGGTAAATCATCTTATTTATAACATATTTTTAACTAAAAATAACTATCAAAAGTGGAGCTAAGTAAAACAAAAATTCGCCAGATGGCACTTTCATCTCTCAGTCTTCTACGAGTCATCAAATTATCTCAATTGAGTGGTTGAATATTCTCATACTCTTACCATTTGATGAAGAGATCCTTGCATGTGTTGGCATATGGGAATCTGTGTTGTTCCATTGGGGCCGAAATGATCTCTCTTATCTCTATTACTCGTGCCCGATGCTTGACTATTCTAGCACTTAACTGCTACAACACGGTTCAAACCTTGATCAGGTGTTCCATGAACTTCTGCACTTGACTTGGTGCCATGTTTGCCACCTTTGCTATCTCTGTAGCCCACAATGAGTCTTGTTTAGCATGTAATTTGACTATGTCACACAAGTCGACAAAGTCATCGGGTCTGCTGAATTCAGGGAGGCTGATGTCTCTCATCGCTCGATTGATCTTGGTCCAACTCTTTTTGCACTCGACTCATTTGTCTTGGATTTCCTAATGAGGTTCTTAGGCCATTTTTACCCAGTATTCAGCCGACTTCTTTATGCGGTCGATGCTTCTTTCCCTTAATACCTGGATGTCGTGCTCTTCGACATCTCGACCTTGTTGAACCGCACTGATGTAGTCGATTCTTTCCACTGCTTGGTGTGATTTCTCATACCACCTTTCCATATCCTTACACATCTCCAGTTCCACGAGGGTGTCTTCTTGAAACTTGACTAACCTTGGAGTGAATAGGTGCCGCTAATTCGTAAATTTACCGCAGGCCTCCTAGAATTCACTTTTCAGGAACACCGTGGCCTGTGTGGTGTCCTGGTAATATTTCTCCAAATGGCGTAGATGTTCCAACTCCTTCAGCATAGTGGCCAACTCCTCTTCATCCTTTTTTTCTCTATCCAGGGTGGCATCTATGATTGCCATCCTTGCGATGATAAACTTAGATGTCTTTGCATGCTTTGTGTTAATCAATTTTTCCTATGTGGTGATGAGGATGGAGCAATATAGAGTAATCCTCCTCTTCTTGGTGGTTATCTTCACAATAGATTTCTTTTTTCAATCATAGGAGATGGCTTGTATATCAACAACTTCATCCATGGGTTTGGGGACTTACTGATCTCCCAGGTAAGCATATTTCCCATGCTTCCGATGGTGTATATTTGTTCAAGACTGGGTTCTTGAACCTCTTTCGTGTGTTCGAAGGTCCAACCTTTGGTTGTTTCTCATCGGGACATTGAGTACCAATTGAAATTGAAGCATCAGGGGTAGGCATTGTACCTACTTGATAATCGATTGTTGAGATGCCAATTTCTTGTTGTGTAACTTCTTCCTGTTGTTCGCCCGACCCCAACTCGTTCGTTGGACTATCCATTTGGTTCTTCGAAATGTCGAGTAGCTCAGTGTCTAAGACACTTTCGACCTCCTGGTCATTCTATGGAAGGTCCCAAATTTGAGCATTGGGAGCTGGGGAAGATGCCTTCTTGGGCTCCTTTTCCTCTGTGATCTGCACCGGATACACCAGGGACACCTCCGAACTTCCCTCATCATCATATATTATTATCAAGTCGTGGAGGGCGTTTGGTGCACTTTCTCTCCCTCATGTTCTTGTTATCTCTGGCTGAGTTGAAATATCCCCTGGTGATCCAGCATGTGGCATTGTAACTTCAGGGTTATCTAAACCGACAATTTCTTCGATTTGTATTAGGTCAGGGCCACTTGGACCGCGCCTGTTCTATCATGAGAAATCCCCTTGATCATGCCTCTAGTGTCATAGGGAATTCCCTATTCTGCACCAGAGCCGCCAGGGGAACCTGCGTTGCCTCGGCTGCTCTGATTTCCTCCTTAGCTCTGAGGGCCTCTTTATCTGACTGTTCTATTGTCATCGCATGTTCATCCAATCTCATGGCCCTGAACTTGGTCATTTTTGGGTTGAACATCCTTTGTACCACCTCGTCCCAGTCTCAGGCATTTTCTATGAAGACTTCGTCTTCAAATTTTTCATGGGTGTACGACCAACAAGACAACACTTGTGAAGCATGTTGTAAGATCAGGCCCTTTGGATCGTGCTTGCAGAATCAACCTGTCTGGAATCTAAACTTGATTTGGCTCAGCCCCTCGATTTTGGGTTGAGAGGTATCCTTTACCAAGTAGAACCCTACATGGAAACCATAGGGTATGAACGTCCTCTTATTGTCCTTGACCAGGGTGGCATTGTAGCCTTGGAAGATGGTTTGATAGCATATTTATCCTACCACAAATCAGTTTGGGACATGAGCTGTTAGGATATGTGGTTCTTCGGTGGCCCCAAACACCCTGATGTAAGTGTTGCGCTCATCCAAGTACCAGTGGCCTACCTTGGATATCATTTTCTTGGCCGAAACCAATAGTCTAGGGAATTCCTTCTTAAAAAGGATAAAATAAATTCACGCGATGAATTCATCGTATATGAGGGAGTAATATTTTTTATACCTATTTTCCCATAGCACGCTGAAGTAGACGTGGACTGGGAGTTTTGCAACATGCCAACTCATATTCATGCTGACGAAGATGTTTCTGGCGCACATGATGTCAAGAAAGTACGAAGCCATGTAGAAAGCTGGTGTTTCTCCTTCCTTTGGCGTTTGAGCCTACTGTACACATATGCTTAGATGTTTAGAAATTATTGCTCCCCAGTTGAAACCACTCCTAAAGATCGCCACTGTGTAAGCCAAGGGAATCCATGCTTCTGAAAATCTAGAGCAATCCTTCTCTCCATATAATCAACAGATGAGAGCCATCAAATAGATGTATGGCTTCCTTAAGTTGGTCATCCCGTACCATCTAGTGCTCCGATTGGTGTACTTCTTATCTTCCCTCCACCATGGGGCCATCACCAGGATGGTGTTGCAACGTTCATAGAAATTCACCACAAAGTCTTTGTTTAGCCTCTCCTCAGGGTCTCTAAGATTGTAATATTTCTGAACTTCTACCGGTAGGAACACCCCGACACATCCACCATTGTCATCGTTGATTAAACATTTCTGTGTGGTCGATGAGCCACTTCAGGACTTCAATACAAGGAAAAACAAGGGTTCTTCTTTCCACCATATGTAGGTACGATCGTCATATGTTTGGGAACACCTCTTCGTCAAGCGCTCTTACATCTGGATCATTGTGTGGGGCATATTCTGGGTATTCCTCTCGACTGATCTTGTTGAAGAGTTATCCCCAATGTGGGAGTGCCATCTTGGACCCTGTGCTTACCTCTGTATCTACGAAAGTCGGAGGGTGGATGAAAACTTTCTTTGTCATTGTCTTAGTGACAGATTCCAGCCTCAAAGTGTATTCCAATTATTTTGCGCCCCCTGGAGAAGAGCCTTTGCCTACCTCTATCTCTTTTAGCTTCGATGCCCTTGGCGATTGTCTTGTGGTTGGATTGCTTGGTGACATTGGTCTTGCAACTTAAAATAAATTTTAGAGACTGTGTAAAAACAAAACTGGATACAAGCATATAGATTATAGCCATGTAAAATTTATAAACTTGGATGCATACCTGTGAAGCTTGCTAAAACTTGGTTATTTTGATACTCATGGGATCTCTGCAGCCTTAGAATTACTCCTCTTTCTTCTTCGGATGCTCTGAAATATCCTCGCATTCAGAATGATTTTGTTTACAACGGCTCAAGAGAATTTAAACAGGGAAGAACTTACCATGTTGCATCAACCATTCAATTCAGGTCATGAGTGAAATTTTAACAAATCTGTCACCGAATCTCTATAACTTAAATTCATCGTGGGTTGATGATGGAGGTGCAGGTGGTGACGTGGTATATCAGTGAATTTAAAAAAAAAAATTTGATTGGCACACGAGGTATCAACTAATGCAGGATTTGGTATTAATTATCTCCTTAAATTCTCAAAATCCGATCGTATCTAATTCTAAAACGTCCCATCGTCTCACTCTCTCAGTGGGTGGATCGATGATGTGCTATAAACGTTTTCGTTGATGGATTTTTGCAAAAATATCCGATGTCGATCAATTTCACCGTATAATGTGTTCGTGGCAAAGTGGACTTGGAAGTGTGATTAGGACCTAGGGAACCAAGAATGACTTGGGATAAAATTAGAGCATACGATCCTCTTACCAGGTAAAGCCACGTGGCATTGAAGATTAGTGACTTAATTAGCATGTATTAATCAGAGTCAAGACCTTTCTTAATTTATTCGTTCTAAAACAAACATTAGCTTTCTGATGTCAAAACAATATCCATGGTTGACGATTGATGATAAATCTATCAAGATATTTCTTTGTATTAGCTCCCTAAAAAAAGTCCTGAAGCCGAAAAATGCATCGGGGATTGATGATTGGGAATAACCTTTAGCGTGGTTAGAATGTTTGTTGTGATACCTTTAGGTTTTCCCCGATTCCGATAAGCACGTCGGGTATCGACTATCGATGATATATTTTCCTCTATTTGTTAATGTTTATCCCCCTCGTCTTTTACTGATGTTGAAGGGGAATCGACTATCGTCGATATCCTTATGCAAGAGTTGATGCAAACAAAAAATTCCTTTTACCGATGCCGATGGATATCGACGCTCGGTGACTGAGGTTCCCGAGTGGTTCTTTTCCTTCTTTGAATTCCTTCCGATGTCAAATCTGAGCACGTTGGGTGAAGTGTTTTGGTTGTCGATTATTTATTCAGATGTTAAAGCCTTTTTCATTGAGGGGTTTCATAAGTTCAACAAACCTAAATAGGTGATGGAATTTATGAGAATAAGAAAAGACAAAACATTTCTCAAAAATGAAGTCGAGTCAGATAGTGTAAAAGATCAAGTGGTACCCAAAAAAACAAAAAATTGACAGAGGCTTTTTAGGGTGTGTTGAGTGCTCAACAAATGACGACTTACTGGGAAAAATAAGAACCTTTGTTCCTATCTCAGGCTTAGGTGAAGGTGATGTAAAATATTATTATGAACTTGACTGGTTTTTATCAGAGCCTATTTTATCCTTGCATTTGAAATTCCCTGGTTGGTGCATTTGGGCCTGCTTGTGGGGTTTTCAACCTTTATTCCACCTTCATTTCTTGTAACCCTGACTCATGCCCCCTTTGACAAGATTCTAGTAAATCATTCACTAGCACTAGGCCCTTTAGTTACCCTTATTCACTTGCTATGGTGTTTCTTCACTGCCAGCAAGCGTCCATAGCCCCGATAGAGTCACCTCGACGTCATAGACCTTGCTTTGCTGCCAGCGAGCATCCATAGCCCCGAAAAAGTTATCTGCATTCCCTCTCCTACTGTGCGCTTATTTGATATAGTTGATTTTATTTCGGCAGATGCCCTGAGAGAGTAGAAGAGGAGGACGTTTATTATTTGAAAAATGAGATGGTTAAGGTGAAATATTTCCAGCTCTTTCATTGAGGTACATGTAGTTCTTTACATCTTACCATCTTTCCCTTAAGGTTTTACCAAACCACCAGGCAAACACTTGATCAATTTCCCAAGGTTGTTCATATGCGATGGTTAGATAGAGAACCCCTTGAAACAATCGCAGGTCCCCTAGCGCTTCTTTTGTTGTATGTGAGAGATGAGTCAGGAACAGAGTTCGTCATGCTACATGAATTGAGGTCAACCATTGTCTTGATAAATAAAGTCTTCAAAAGCGCAGAGGTAAAATAACAAGAAAAAAAAATGCACTCTGCAATCGACCCACCTAAAACAAACATCGTGGATTATTATTTTTAAATGGAAATACTGTTTTAGGGCTTGGCCATTCACTGGGAGGGCGTTAGGTTCCCCCCTCAAATTCTGCAATTGATACATTCCTACCCCGATCTTCTTGGCCACTTAGAAAGGTTCGAGCCATAGACTCTGAAACTTAGGATGTTTTCCTTTAGGCTAATTTTCTCTGTCCTATTTTAGGACTAAGTCTCCCACTTCAAAATTATTTTTTTTAGCCTTAATCTTATCAAACCACCTTTTAACTATCTGCTGATGAGCTATGAAATTTGATTTTTCTTTCTCCCTTTCTTATTCTAGCATGAGGAGGGTATCAATCCTTAGTTGTATGACTGATGAGGGTTGTCCTCTTGAATCCTTAGCAATTTGAAGAGATGGAAGATATATCCCATTTGGGAGAATGGCTTCCTGTCTATATACCAGAAAGTATGGGGAATTCCCTATGGATTCCTTAGGTGTCACTCTGTCAACCCATAAGGTGTTGTGTAGTAAAATGTGCCAATTCCTCTGGTTGTCTGCAACTGTTTTCTTTAATATCCTCACTAGGTTCTTGTTTGTTGATTCTACCACTCTGTTCCCATGTGGATAGTAGTTTGGAGAGTATCTGATTATGATTCCTTTATCTAGAGAAATCTCTATTAATAAGGTGGAAGAAAAGTAAATTGCATTATCAAAAACAAGGATGGAAGGCACACCGAACCTCATGATCAGTTGTTGTTCTATGAATTGGATCACCACCTTTTCATTTACATGATTCAGAGAGATGGCCTATGCCCATTTTGTAAAATGATCCATGGAAGTTAGTATGTATCTATGTTGTTTTGAAGAACTCGATGTAATTTCTCCTATGATATCTAACCCCCATTGCTTGAATGGCCTGGAGACGACCACAGGTTGGAGTGGGACAACTTCTCTCTTTTCCCTCCCCGTGCTTATTTGACACATCTTACAGTTCCTAGCGTATGTGTGAGCATCCTTGAACAGAGTAGGCCAATAATAACCGGCTCTTAGTATTTTATGAGCAGTGGTGTTTCCTGCGAAATGTCCACCCACAGGATCATCATGGAGCTCCTTTAGAACTTTGTCTACATATTCATGTTTGAGACATCTTAAAATTACTCCATCATAATTAACACGAAAGAGCACCAAATTTATGAGGCAATATTGTGTTGATTTTAACCTAAGGGCTCTCCTTTCTGTAGGATTTAGGTTTTCTGGGAAAGTTCCATGATGTAGTAGATAAGTCAGTTTCTCATACCAAGACTCTTTCCCTGGGGAGACGTATGAAGCTTCACTACACCATAAGGCCAATTCATTCTCCCATCTGTGTTCTTCATTTACTTGGTATCGGGCTTTAGCTCCCAGTTTGCATAACCCTTGTCCCTTAACCAGTTTAGTAGGTTTTATATCTAGATCAAATTCTTGGACTACCACCATCCAATTTCCTCTTATTCCCCCCATCTCCTATTGAGTGAATAGGGATCATACTACAGGGTGAGGCACTGTGAATTTGGTATGATTCTTTAGGATGTAAGATCTCAAGTGTTTCACTTCCTTGTATATTGCATAAGCTTGCTTGTCTATAGCAGGATAATTTAGTTCAGCCCCTTGGAGATTAGTGCTCATGAATGATACCAGGGATTCGTTGTTGTCATCATCCTTATGAGTCAGCACTGCAACTAACGATTGGTCGGAGGAAAAATTATAGAGGAATAAATCTTTGCTAAAATTGGGACTTCGCAACATTGGGGCTTGGGGTATTGCAGTCTTCATATCATTGAAAGTACATTTCCATTCATTGTCCCACTTAAATTCATCATCCTTACGGATCATTTTTTGTAAGGTTTTGATCGTTTCAGCGAAATTAGGGGTGAATTTCCTCACAAAATTGATTTTCACAAAGAATGATTGCATAGCCCTTTTTTTGTGGGGTAATGGAAGTTGAGATATATCCCTAATGCGTTCCGGGTCTATGTGAATGCCTGCTTGAGATATAATGTCACCTAACAACTTACCTTCCTCGACACCAAAAATAGTTTTCTTAGGGTTTAAGGATATACTGTATTTCCTACACCTTTTGAAAGTATGGGTTAAATGTTGGATGTGATCTTATCTGTTCTTTGATTACACAGTCACGTCATCCAAATAGACTACTACACATTTGTTTATTAGTTCTTGAAAATCTACGTCCATGGCCCTCTGTAAGGTTTCCCCTACATTGATTAACCCAAAGGGCATGCGTTTATAAGTGAAGGTTCCCCATTTGTTTCGGAAGGTAGTTTTCAAACGGTCTTCCTTTGAAACTATAACTTGGTTGTAACCTAAAAATCCATCCAGTAGGGAGAAAGTCTCATAGCCCAACATGGTCTACAAGAGTTTTTCCATTGGTTGGACTGGGTATTTGTCCTTTTTTGAAGCTCTGTTGAGGTTTCTGAAATCTACACATAGGAGGATCTCCCTAGAATTTTTCCTCACAGGAACCAAATTTTCTACCCATGCAGAGTGTCTAACCTGGAAGATAATTTTGGCATATAGTAGTTTCTTTAACTCCTGACACATGGGAGGTTCTAGGGATGGGTGGTACTTCCGGAGCTTCTGTTGGAAGGGTTTCACTTCAGGTTTTAATGGGATAGTATGTTGAATGATACGAGTATCATAAGTTTTCAGATCTCAGTAGAACCAAGCAAAAACATCTTGATATTGTCTGAAAATCTTGAGATAGGCCTTCCTTTCCTCTTTAGATACTATCTTGTCAAGATTTATATTCTTGTAGTTTTATGAGGTTTCTAGATTTATAGTTTCATGCATGGGACATGAAATCCTTGTCTTTTTGTTGGTTGACCCTTTGAATCTTTCTCTTAAGTCAAAAAGGTTTTCTAAATTAGCTACCCCTTTCGGTATTGTGTGGGACCTTGGTTTGTCATTCGGTTGATCTATATGAGGATCAGTTTCTGCTAATTTCTCCTTGAATACTTCATCGTCAATAGCCAAGTCTTTAAAATTATCTTGATTGGTCAATTTTTTTATGATCTGTTCATCTCCTTTAAAGACCTTCCAATTATAAATATTATTGGGCACCGATGGTTTGTAGAGTAGAGCCACAGTAAACTGAGAGGCTTCATAGTCTTCTAGAAGTAATAGCCTTGAGACAGCGGTGGCCAGAGAATTAACAAGAATGTTCTTTGTTCTGGGGATCATTGTAATGCTGAAGGATTGAAAATTTTCTATTAGCCTGTGCACTTCCTGTTGGTAATTCTTCAGGTGTGGAGAGTTGGAATGTATAGCGTTCCTTACTTGTCTAACGATGATTTCAAAATCTCTGAAAACCTTCAATTCTTTAATGTTTAAGTTTCTGGATTTATTTAGCCCTTGTACTAGAGCTTCATACTCGGCGGTGTTGTTTGTGCATTCAAATTCTAGTCTACATGATAGTAAAATTCGTTTTCCCTTTGGGTCAATGAGGATGCACCTTTCCCCTGACCCTTCTTGAGATTTAGATCCATCAAAGTATAAGGTCCAAATTGGTGACAAAAAGTGTTAAGTTTTCCTTTTCCTACCACTTTCCTCCTTTCCCCCTACTTGTTCGATGATTCCTAACACAGATCCTTGACAAAAAAGGGTTTCCTCTGTCACTGTCAAC
The DNA here is from genome assembly GCA_032191745.1 of Picea mariana. Classification (NCBI taxonomy): domain Eukaryota; kingdom Viridiplantae; phylum Streptophyta; class Pinopsida; order Pinales; family Pinaceae; genus Picea; species Picea mariana. Next base: position 76,399 of record JASDQU010737948.1, read on the forward strand.
AAGTTTTCTTGAAAAGTCATTTGTAAGTTTTGAGTAAGAGGGAAATCAGATGAGAGGGGGGAGAAATTCTCGAAATCAGAGTCACAGGAATAATTGCCTAGCACGGGGAAATCTGCTGACGAGGGCTCATTAAGGGTTTCTAAGTCGGTGACAGTATATTTTAGATATCTTTCCCTATCGATCCTGATCATATTTGTGTGTCCCTTTAATGGCAGCCAAGGGTGAGCCGAGTCTATACTAAAGTATCCATTTAACTTCTCAGACCAATCTTGACTCAATAACAATCCATAAGCTTCTGGGATATCTACTACAATGATGTCAATTACTTGCATAAATTTAGGGCGTGTCGCTATTCTGATCATTACATCTTTGAGCTCTCCCATAACCTTCATGTGGGTTCTCTCTAGTTTTATTACATGTTTATCGCTTTTGAGAGGGAATGCATTCAATTTTTTGCAAATAGACAATGGCATAACATTGGAGGATGCTCATGAGTCAACCAAATAGTTATGGAGGTTTCTGTTGAAGACTTCAAATGTCAAAAGGAATGGTGGGACAAAAGGTTTTCCCTTCTTATCTTCAAAGTAGGCGTTCATAATTGGTTTATTTATTAGATCCGTGGGAGTTAGATTTCCTCCTTGGTTAGTGCTTGTTTTAGGATTTTCTACTGATTTCAATGCTTGTAACAGAAAGTCCTTTTGTTGAGGGATTCTACATATGTCCATGACCAATATATTTTCTTTCAAGTTTTTCAAGTCTTCTACTATGTTGTAGTATAGCTTGGGCAATTCTTGTTTATGGATATTTATAGGATTTTTTCGGGGGAAAAAAGGTTCTTTTGGATGATCGCAAGTTGGTTTTCCTCCCAAAGTTTGGGCAATAGTAAGACCATTTGAGACAGGTTGATCCCTACTTCATGTTTGCACAACCAAGACCTTTGCGAGTGGTTTTTGAACCTCAAATAGGTCATTGGAAGGCATTGGTAGGTCAGGGTCCCATATTAACATGGTTGTTTCTTCTGGTGGACCAACTTCTTCCTAATCAATGATATTCATAACTGAGCCATTTGATTGTTCAGTTAGGGAAACCTCATCTAGAAACTGGTTGGCCATCAAATTCATGGCATGAACCCATTGTGGGCAATTTGTTTTAGAGTTTTTTTCTTGGTGATAGGTACAAAAAAAGTCGGATGCTACATTTCCCAGATCGATGTTCAAGTTGGATGGGGGAGGTTCAGTTGCTTTGAAAGGTGGATTTCTTTTAAAAAAAGGTTTATATGGTCTTTGGACTTGGTTTCCTTCCCCTGCACTTATCTTCATGTCTATGATTTCGTCCGACAACTTCTTAACCATGCATTGTAGGTCTTTTATGTCTCCACTTCCCTTTTCAGGACCTTGTTCTGTTGGTTTCCCTGGGGGTCTAGTCAACAGGAGTCCCCTCCTGGGCGGAGGTAGAACTTCCTTCTTAACTAACAAGAATCTGCCTTCTTTACATCCCTTCATTTGGAACTCTATTGTTTTGGCTTCTTCAAAATTATTAGCTAAGGTTGTTTTGGCAGTCCTCTTCACAAACATGGAAATAGAAGCTGGGAGAGCATTAACATATACTTCGATTTGCAGCTCCTGAGTAGGTTCAACTTCAAGTTGAAATTTGTTTAGGATAGTGGTGAACCTTTGATTAAATTCTTTAACCTTCTCCTTTCAACTCATGGTGGCGACAAACAACTCGGCCATCAAAGCTCCTATAGTGGTTTCTTCTGCAAATTTATCTAGAAAATCCTTTTGAAACTTCGTCCAACTAGTTATGGATCCTACAGGTAAGTTAAAATACCACGTGGAGGATTAATTCTCAAAAGTGTAGGGGAAAATCCTGCATACTACGTCTTCACGTTGAACATTCATCAGTCTGATAGCTAGTATGAATTTTTTGATATGGTCTTTAGGCAATCCTGAGGTTTTAGGGTCAAATTTAGGGAGTAACTTCTCTAGATGTTGGGGAAGGTTATGTACTCGTCTAGGGATGGCTAGAGCATCTCTGGCCAACCTGCAAGGTTGATTATTCTGAGATGGGTTTTCCCTTTCTTTATTATGATCGTTGTTATATTCCATGTCCTCGGATCCTGAAACTGAGCATTCAGAGTTAAACCCTTCCTCGTCGAAAAAATCGTTGGGCTCAGAGAAGTTGTCGATTAGTGTTTCGGGGATTATATTAAGAGGATGTTCGATTTCAGTGAGAGAAAAATCTATCAGGTCTTCTACTGTGTGCACAAAAACCTGGTCGGGGGTGTCAACCACTGGTCTGCTTATTTGTTTTCTATGAGGAAGTTACATAGCTAAGGGAAATGCTTCGATTTGTCGGGCATAAGCTCTTGTGATTCTTCTGAATTGGTTCAACTCCTCGTGAGGAAGAGAGTAGGGTATCTTAGGGAATAGATGTTCTAACTCTTGCTGGGGTGAGTTACTAATTTCAAGAGTACTCAATGTGTGTGGGTTGTCTTAGGAATGACTAGCCATGCATGTGGGATGTTTTGAATCTATAGGCTATGTAAAAAATTCTGTAAGAAATATTGTTAGCCATTCATTCTTTAGGACCTCCTTCTAGCACCATTTTTTTTGAGGGGTCCTAAATCCATTTAACTCAAACCCGCCATTGAGGCCCAATTAGACTCTGCAACGTTTAATGATGGAATGGGTCTCCAGATCTCACAATCTGACCAATTAATCGATGGGTTTTACACTTTTCTTATGAAAGCTCTTCCTTCAGTTCAAACGTTCTCTTTTTGTATTTTCTCTTATAGGTGGTACCAATACAAGATAAAAGCAGGTATAAACCAACTGGGTAACAAAGTGGGAAAGATTAAACACTGAAGAAGGCTGAGCTCGGGATAACCCTCATACTCAAGCATACAAACGATGATTCTTACACCTACAACAAGCCTAGTACTAATACATTAACCTGCTTGTGTTCCAATTATTGATTGAGATACAATTATCAAGAGAAATAATACATGCAATAAACGATGGAAGAAAAAATGGTTTTCTTAACTCTAATAATCAATCACATATTAACACAATGATTTACTTTTCATCATTAAAGACAAGAAATGTGAAAATATTGAAGCAGATAAATTATCAACAGATTCAAAGGCTCTTACTCGTTACAACATCCATTCATGAGATAAAATAAGAAATAATTGTTCTTCAGATCCAATCACACACTCTTTTGATGAAAAACACAAACTTGTCTCTAGTCCTAAACATGACTTCTCAATTAAGGTAGTTCTGAAATAGTTCTTTACAAATCCAAAAATGAGGGTCTTTGCAACAACCATTGACCCTTGCTAACTGGTCAATTGTCTTATTTATAACATATTTTTAATTAAAAATAACTATCAAAAGTGCAGCTAAGTAAAACAAATTTTTTCCACTTGGTGCTTTCATCTCTTAGTCTTCTAAGAGTCATCAAATGGTGTCACTTGAGTGGATGAATTCTCTCGTACTCTAGCCATTTGAAGAATATATCCTCTCATGTGTTGGCATACAGGAATCTGTGTTGTTCCATTGGGGCCGAAAGGATCTCTCTTATCTCTACTACTTGTGCCCGATACTTGACTATTCTAGCACTTAATTGCTGCAACATGATTCAAGCCTTGATCAGGTGTTCCACGAACTACTGCACTTGACCTGGCGCCATGTTCACCACCTTTGCTATCTCCGCAGCCCATGATGAGTCTTGTTAGGCATGTAATTTGACTATGTCATGCAAGTCGACAAAGTCATCGAGTGTGCAAAATTCAGGGAGGCCGATGTCTCTCATCGCCTGATTGATCTTGGTCCAACTCTTTTCGTACTCAACCCATTTCCCTTGGATTTCCCGATGAGGTTCTTGGGCCATTTCCACCCAATATTCGATTGGATTCTTTGTGCGTTCGATGCTACTTTCCCTTAGTACCTGGATGCCATGCTCTTCGACATCTCAGCCCTGTTGAACCACACTGATGTAGTCAATTCTTTCAACTGCTTGGTGTGATTTCTGATACCACCTTTCCATATCCTTGCACGTCTCCAGCGCCATGAGGGTGTCTTCTTGAAACTCGACTATCCTTGCAGTGAATAGGTGCCAATCATTCGTAAATTTACTGTAGGCCTCCTGGAATTCGCTTTTCAGGAACACTATGACTTGTGTGGTGTCCTGGTAATATTTCTCCAAATGGTGTAGATGTTCCAACTCCTTAAGTGTAGCGACCAACGCCTCTTCATCCCTTTTCTCTCTGTCAAGGGTGGCATCTGTGATTTCCATCCCTGAGTCGATAAGCTCAGATGTCTTGGCATGCTCCGTATTAATCAATTTTTCCTCTGTGGTGATGAGGATGGAGAGATCTATAGTAATACTCCTATTCTTGGTGGTTCTCTTCAGGATATCTTTCCTTTTTAGGTCATAGGAGATGGCCTTTATATCAACAACTTCATCCATGGGTTTAGGGATTTGTTGATATCCCCAGGTAAGCATATTTCCTAGGCTTTCGATGGTGTATATATGTTCAAGACTGGGTTCTTGAACCTCTTCTATGTGTTCCAAAGGTCCAACCTCTGGTTGTTTCTCATCGGGAGGTTGAGTACTGGTTGAAATTGAAGCATTAAGGGTAGGCTCGGTACCTACTTGATAATCGATTATTGAGATGTCGATTTCTTGCTGTGGAACTTATTTCTGTTGTTTTCCCGACCGCAGCTCGTCCATCGGACTATCCATTTGGGTCTCCGGTACATTAAGTAGCTTAGTGTCTAAGACATTTTCGACCTCTTGGTCATTCCGTGGAAGGTCAAAAATTTGAGCATCGGGAGCTGGGGAAGATGCCTTCTCCGGCTCCTTTTCCTTTGTGATCTACACCAGAGTCACCAAGAACACCTTAGAAATTATCTCATCATCATAGTTTGTTATTAAGTCGTGGAGGGGGTTTGGTGCACTTTCTCTCCTTGATGTTCTTTCTATCTCTGGATAATCTGAAACATCCCCTGGTGATCTGGCTTGTGACATTGTAACTTCATGGTTATCTAAACCGATGATTTCGTCGATTTGTATTAGCTCAGGGCCACTTGAACCTGCCCGAATTTCATATGGGTTGTCAGTAGGGGCCCTCGTGTTTAGCTGCTCCTCAGGGTCTCTAAGCTTGTAATATTTCTGAACTTCTACCGGTAGGAACACCCCGATACATCCACCATTTTCATCGTTGATTAAACATTTATGTGTGGTTGATGAGCCACTTCAGGACTTCAATCACTTCAGGACTTCAATAAAGGGAAAAACAAGGTTTCTGCTTGCCATCATATGTAGGTACGACCGTCGTATGTTCGGGAACACCTCATCGTCGAGTGCTCTTACATCTGAATCACTGTGTGGAACATATTATGGGTATTGCTTCTGACTTATCTTGTTGAAGAGTTCTCCCCAATGTGGGAGTGCCATCTTGGACCCTGTTCTTTCCTATGTATCTCTGAAGGCCATAGGCTGGATGAAAACTTTTTTTGTTGTTGTCTTAATGACATGTTTCTGCCTCGAAGTGTATTCCAATTTTTTTGCGGCCCCTACAGAAGAGCCTTTGCCTACATTTGGCTCTTTCAGCTTCGGTTCTCTTGGTGATCATCTAGTGGTTGGATTTCTTGGCAGCATTGTTCCTGCAACTTAAAATAAATTTTAGAGACTGTGTAAAAACAAAACCAGATACAAGCATTAGGATTATATCCATTTAGAATTTACAGACTTTGATACATACTTGTGAAGCTTGCTAAAACCTGGTTATTTTGATACTCACAGAATCTCTGTAGCCTTTGAATTACTCATCTTGCTTCTTCAGATGCTCTGGAATCTCCTCGTGCATAGAATGATTTTGTTTACAATGACTCAAGAGAATTTAAACTGGGAAGAACTTGTCGTGTCGCATCGGCCATTCAATTCGGGTCATGAGTGAAATTTTAACAAATTTGTTGGTGAATCTTTATAACTTAAATTCATTGTGGGTTGACGATGGAAGCGCAGGTGGTGAAGTGGTCTATTGGTGAATTTAAAATGGTTGTTTTGATTGGCGCACAAGGTAGAAACTAATGTAGGATTTGGTATTAATTAGCACCTTAAATGCTCAAAATCCAATCGTATCTAATGCTAAAACATCCCATCGTGTCGCTCTCTCAGTGGGTGGATTGGGGAACAGGGATGTGCTATGAACGTTTTTGTTGATGTCTTTCTGCAAAAAGCTTCGATGCCGATCAATTTCACTGTATAATGTTGTCATGGCAAAGCGGACTTGGAGGTGTGATTAGGACCTAGGGAACCAAGAATGACTCGGTATAAAATTAGACTATACTATCCTCCTACCGGGTAAATCCATGTGGTGTTGAATATCAGCGACTTGATTAGCATGTATTAATCAGATTCAGGACCTTTCTTAAGTTATTCGTTCTAAAACAAACCTTATCTTGTCAATGTCGAAAAAATATCCAGGGTCAGTGATCAACGATAAACCTATCAAGATATTTCTTAGTATTAGCTCCCTCGAAAAAGTCTTGAAGCCAAAAACCACATTGGGGATCGACGATCGAGAATAAACTTTAGCGTGGTCAGAATGTTTGTTGCCATCGCTTTAGGTTTTCCCAGATTTTGATAAGCGCATCGGGTATCAGTTATCGATGATATATTTTCCTCTCTTTTTTAACGTATATCCCCTTCATATTTTACTAATGTTGAAGGGGAATCAGTTATCGGTGATATCCTTATGCAAGATTTGACGCAAAAAAAAATTCCTTTTACCGATGCTGATGGAGATAGGTGCTCGACGACTAAGGTTTCTTGAGTGGTTCTTTTCCTTCTTTGAATTCCTTCTGATGCCGAATCTGAGCGCGTTGGCTGAAGTGTTTTGGTTTTCAATTCTTTATTCAGGTGTTAAGGCATTTTTAGTTGAGGGGTTTCATAATTTCAACAAATCTGAATAGGTTATGGGAGTTATGAGAATAAGCAAAGACAAAAAATTTCTCAAAAATGAAGTTGAGTCAGACAGTGTAAAAGATCAACTGGTACCCAAAAAAGAAAAAAATTGACAAAGACATTTTAGGGTGTGTTGAGTGATCAACAGGGAGTCAATTTTATTGTATGGGAAACCCCCCTCATGGAGTTCCTTCGTCTAGGGGAAACATATATCCTCACCTGAGTAACACTTGTCATGTTGCTTTCTCTTCACAATCGGATTCCTCGGTGATGATGCCCTTACAACCCTTTATGAATCAATTTGGAGGAGCATACTATCCTGCCGGACAGGGCCATGGTGTATACCAGAACCCTTCTTGTCCCGCAATTTCTCAAAACCAATCTCTCTCGGAAACTTGGTCTCAAATGCCGCAACCAACCGCTGCCATTCATGCTGGAAGCACAAGTCCAGTCACTGTGAGTCATACTAGAATTATATCACCAACCTCTACTAGTCATGTTGGAGATAGGTTCACAACCTCTGCAAGTCATGTTGAAGACATGCAACCAACCACTGCAAGTCATTCTAGGGGAAAAAATCTAGTCACTACCAGTCACACTACATATACATCACTGAACTCTGCTATTCATGTTGGGGATTCATCACCAACCTATTCTAGTCATGTTGGGGATTCATAAATGACCTCTAATGGTCATCTTGAAGATCTATTACTAGCCTCCGCGAGCCATGCTGTGAGCATGTCACCAGCCTCTGCAAGTCATGATAGGGACATTAATATGATTGAGAAGCCTAGACGTATAAGACATAATCCCAAGTTTCTTTGTAGACTTTGCAAAGGGTGTCACCTAAATCATTTGTTCCCTACTACTATTATGGTACAAGAAGCACAATACTTGTCTGATAGCCCTTCGGGTTTTGAGTCGTCTTTGGTTTCCCAACATTCTAATCCTTCTTTTGTTGATTCAGCGGTCTTGCCGATGCAATATTCAACTGATACCACTCTTATTTTAGGGGGTGATGCATCTCTTGACCATGTTGTCTTGCATCCTGTTCAACCAGCGGTCGAAGAAGTGGTTATGCCGATGCAATCTTTGGTCGATCCCACTCTTCTCTTGGAGAGTGACAAGTCTAAGGAAGTGACATTGCCGATGCAATCTTCAGTGAATCCCACTCTTCTTTTGTGGGGTGATGCTTCTTTTGACCATGTCCTTAACATTTCTAGTCATATACCTTATGAACAAGGGAGAAATCCACTCTCTCAGAATATGCTCCCTCCAAGTCCTAGGATGGTTTCCTTTGATTGGAATGACCTTGTAGAGCCTCGATTTCCTTCTTTGCAAGGATCATGTGAAAGTATTTTATCCTCCTCATCTTGGCAAGTTTTGGGTTTTCCCAAGCTTGTGTCATCTATCTGTGAGTTTTCGACTTTCCACAGAAGTCCTGCACGGGATCCCTGGCCTCCCCCATGATATGTTTCTTAGAACAACATCCCCGAGTCTTAGTTAAGTTCTTTTTCGACTCTACAAAAAGAGAAAATATGGCCGAGTGAACTTGTCTCTTTCACACTCACTAAATGGATTTGAAAGGACATCTATTTGGTGTAAGTTTAACCCTTTTTCAGACCAAGTAAACTAATTTCGAAAAAGGAATACTCTAGTCACTAGTGTCTAGAAGAGTTCTCCTAGGCATTGTTTTATACTTTTTCGGGCCTAGGGGACTAAATTTATGAAAAAGAACATTCTTTGGAGTTAAGTTGTAATTTCATTCCATTATCCTGCTTGCAGTATTGAGCCTATTGTCAGTTCTTGCTTTCTTACTATAAGCCTATCACATCAGTAGTTTTCATTACTATCCAAGAAAAGGCTTGTTTATATCCTTTACATCTTGACACCATGTACCCTAAGAGGAAACATTCCTCCGAGTGTCCACGTATTGCATGAACCTCCTTGCATTTGAGCATAGGTATGTTCCATTGTTGGAGATAGTTTCTTACTCGCAAAACTCATTTCCTCTCTTGTATCATAGCATTCATTTTTCTATAAAAACAAAAAAAGACGAGCGGGAAAAGAATATTATCTCATATTGGTAGCAGTCGTGTCGCCTTTGAACAAAGAACCAACTTTTGAGTCCACTTTTCATCTAAAGTTTGGGTTTAGCACGAACTTAGGAAGATGAGCTCATTACTTAGAGTTTACTCTTCCAACTAGTTACTCTTCCAGCCCCTATGGAGATTTTGATTTATGCCTCTTTCATCACAACATTTCATTATCAATTCTATGCTACCAGAGTCCTCTATATGTCTCATGCTCTTGTTCAAAGGATTTATGTAAGCCTGTGTCGACCATTTCTTAGAACTCTTGACTTTGCATATCGGCCATACCCTCAGCATGTCTCATAATCACATGAAGCTATAGTCCTACCATGCACCCTGGTCCTACTTTCATTATGGGTGGGTAAAATTGAACCCAACAATCAAAATATCCTCATTGGTCGCTAATTGGGGGGTCTCCCTTGTGTTCAATGGCAAGAAATATATTCATATATTGGGATTCATGCAATGTCTTGGATGCCATTATCCTTATTGGTGGTTTCCTTGCCTTTGTCCGCAGTTTTACTTATTGGTTGATATTCAAAGGGTCTTTTTCGTGCACCACTTGCATCTAGTGCATGCGAAAGATGCATAGGTTCGTTGGTTTGTGAACATCCTCTTCATCTGAGTTCCTCCAAATCATCAAGCTATTGGTTTGTACCTCATGCTGACTGATGAGATATGCTTTAATGACTTAACGAGGCCTATATTCCTATGAGTACCTAGAGGCTTGCAGTCATCAATGGAAGGTTCTCCCACCATTGACAGTTGAGAATACATCAATGTCTCATGATCGATGGATTCTTCAAGTGTTCGACCTCAACACCTTTATTCACACTTATAAGAATGTATTTGGTGCCTTGATACCTACTTTCATTATCGGTAGGTTGTCTCACATTTATTAACGATATCCATTAATGACCGGTAATCAAATGAAGTCTCATTGTGTTCGAATTCAACTCCTCTATTCACATAATGTAGACTTGCACCTTTGGCGGATCGTGTAGAATACTTGAAGACATCAGTTTATAGTAACAACTTTCCTAGGTTTTTTCTATCATTCATTGGACTAGTACCTATATGAATTCAATGATCATGGAAGATCAGATTGTAATCCATTGTATACATATATATTCAGATTGATTTTGAGACTGGTTTTCACTGGGCCTTGTTCGTCACTATGACAACCTATGGCATGTGTCCACATTGTATTGCCTATTCATGGCCATGAACAACTATTTGGTATATTTTCACATGGATCTACTGTGTAATTTAAATTGGAATCCATGTGTACAAAGTCATTATGGATTGTAATATTCTCATGAGAAACTAGTTCTTTTAGCCGAGTCTCCATGTATTTCGGCCATCGCCGATACTCCTCTGAACTCACACATTAGGGGGAATCTATTATAGAAATATTTTTTTCACCCCATGCAACTTGCTTAGAAGGCATTTTCCATTTCCCTATGCAAAATTGAAGTCCCTTTTGCACTTCCCAGAGATAAAAAACATATTTTTCCACATATACACACCCTAACAACTATACAACACATTTATACACAGGTTGCACCACTACAATACGTGTACATCGGGTTTTTTGCCCAAAATAAAAAATTGTGTTGGGTTTCCATGTCACATCACGAGATCCATGATCCTTGACCTTCCATATACTGGAAACCTTCTGACTAGGCCCTTCAGTTCCATTTTAAGGCTACAAATTGGGCCATATCAATACCGTGGAAGAGGAGAGAATTCAACTTTTGAGAGAAAGTATACTATGGAGAAATTTTCACTTCATATTGAGTCTACATCCCTTTGTCCTTTAAATTCTAAACACATTGTTCATCCCCCAAGCTCTTCCCTTGTTGATTGAGAACCTCATTGTCCCTCATATTGAGATTGCCTTTGGTGGAGGCCCAACTGGAAGGGACTTAGTTTCTCGGTTTCGAGACGTGTCGAGACAAAATTTTGTCACTTATACACTTATGTGAATCATTTTCTAATAGAAATACTCTTTTCTCGTCCAATTGATATCTTGCAAATATTTGAATTTTTATTCCATAGACATATTTGTTATGAATGTTAATGGATTATTCTATTGTATGTGCTAACATTATATATCATTACCATATGCTTGCGTATCTTGGTTGTTGAGGACAAGTTGTAGGTATAGATCTTTGAGTTGTGTTCTCAAGGATGGTCTTTATTGAATGTCAGGACGAGGTAGGCTCTTTATCTTGTTTTGTTAGCATAGTTATTTATATAGCATACTCGAGATTAGAGTTGATTTCTGTAGTGATTTCCGTCTGTTGTGGTTTACCCCTTGCCATAGAGTGATTTTCCTTGTAACAATGAACCACTTATATCTGTGTCTCTATTGTATTTTGTATCTTCTATGTTTTATTTCCGCATTTGTCTTATTTTATTGCTCCACAATCACGTTTTTCTAACAAGAAGAGAATATCAGTTATGAATGAAATTATATTATTTTTTGCATGGTTGTCATTTCTTCTTGTTTGTGACATTTCCGAGGAGAGACATGATAGTGATTAAATAATTAGGGTATCATTTCTGACATATCCAGAGAGAATATTGTTGTAGATCTGAAACTTGTTTGTAGTAAGAACAACCTCAGAGAATAAGAGTGAACACAACCTACATCAAGCCTCTTTCAGGATTCATTGCATCGTGACCTTAATTATTTGATGGTGGCCTTTGTGACAAGCCTACCAAATAACTATTTTGTAGTAAGTAGACCATTTCTGAAGGATGGAATCTCGGGTGATACCACAAGAGAATACATGACCCTCAAACAAGAAACAAGTCGTCCTCTATTGTGAACACTAAAATCGAGGTATATTTGGTAGCAATCAAGAAATAGAAGAAAGGGATGCAATGGATTCAAACTCAGATGGATATGAATCAAATGGCTGACCAAAATTTCCTTCTTAAGATGCCATCATAAAGCTTTCCAATGATCTTGCATATTGCCTGTCAATTCAATATCTTCTAACATGGAAATGACAATTAAGTAAATTATACACACCGGATTATGTTATCTATTATTATTTTAATATTGTGTTGATATTTTCTTGGAATTTATGGCATAATACTATGAACGACATCTTTTCTTTGTTGGGATCATTTATTTTATGCTCATCAACTTACCACCCATTTTCGCTTCACATTATAAAAAGTATTTCAAGTTCAATGGTCTCTGCATAAATTCAAATTCAATAGTGATGGAAATGAAGAAAAAATAGGGTTTGGTTTGCTTGTCAAACAAGGTTAACTTTAGATATTATTTTCCATGATTCATTTATGGAGAAAGTCGATTCAATTTGTCATCATAGCACACCAACTTAGATGTAATTTATTAGTATTTTTAGGTTTGATTTTCACTAGTTAGATGACGTGGTAGAAAAATGAATCCATTTCGGATCCCAACACTTAGTTTATTGAAACCATTCGTATCAGAGTGCTTCACTGTGATGTGGAAGCCCCAAAAGAAGGTAAAAAAATTGTTACTATCATAGACCACATTCAGAAGGATCATATGGTGAAACTTTCCTTTCTTCACAAAGCAACCTCCAGAACATAGATTCTCCAATGTTCATAATTCCGATCATTATCCATTAGATTTTCCTATAGATTTTGTGTGATATCACAGAAGAAGAAAAGATATCCATGTAAATGAGAGTTTGATGGCATGAGCATTCAGTAGTCACAACAACCATAGTGGTATCAACTAAACTCCATAATCAAGGTAACTTGCATATAGTACTTTTGTAAGTTTACTTGCTCTTTTTGAAATTAAGTTGAATTACATTGTAAATGGGTGCATTTTCGATATAAGTTGACACCCTTCATTTGTTGAGTTTGATTGTTAAAAGGTGGAGTTGTAAGAAATACTTTGAGGTCTAACTCAATGTTTAAATAGATCGATTGATGAATTGTTAGAGTTATTGAATACTCTAATACTCTTTACTGATGAAAATATGGTCACAACTGACAAAATAAATCTTCAATTAGTTTTAAATTGTTTTCAAGCTTCGCAAGCCAAAGAAAAACTATTTCAAATTTGAACTCAACTTCTTCATGTTAAACTTCAATGAAATAATATTCAACATTCTAAACTAGTCCTTGTTAAACAAAACCCTCTTTTCAATGATGATGATGATGAATCACATAAACAACTAGTGCAAGAGAAACTTAGTGAGTCAACTTCATATACAAGTGAAAATGAAGATGGAGTTGTGCATGGACAAGTTCAACTTTTTATTTCCAATCCAATCAACAAACCTTGGGAAGAAATTATAGACAATACACACATAATAGGTATTGGATATGAAAATGAAGTTATCTTTCATATTTCATATTATATCAAACCAATCTAGTTCCAAAGTGTTGGATTCCTTCAAGAAAGTTCATATTCCCCTTCTCCAGTTCAAGAGAAGATTCCTAAATGAAAACATTTTCATCGAGTTGGACGCATGGAGGATTAGTGTTTTGATCTTCATCCTTGTGAGAATTGTGGAAAACATAATCATCATTTAGACATATATTCCAAATGCAAGAAATATGCAAGAGTAAATAATAATTATGGGTTAATCACTTATTGGCAATGGTCATCAATAGTCAAGAAGGTATATCAGTCATACCGAAGAATTCAGTCTTGAGTATTGACACATCTTGTAGTGGAAATATTTTCATCTTCTCACCTTGTACCTAACATGGGGGATAATATCAGTGATTGTCAGTCAAGCTTCGTGTTTAGAAGTCCTATCAATCAAGCAAGAACAAGTGATCCAAAATTAGAATCATCCGCATGATTAGGTTTGTGGTTTTCCTTAAGCCCCCATTTAGTAGAAGACATCAACTTCTGCTAGAAAATAGTTTTTAGTCATCTTAAATGTCCATTTAGTAGAAGACATCATCTTCTGCTAGACAACGGTTTATGGTCATTTTAAACCTCCCTTTAGTATATGACTTACAACTTCTACATATTTAAACCTCCATTTGAGAGCACTTCCAATTAGCAGAAGGCATCACATTCTAGCAAAAATAAGAAATGTTCCAGGAACCAATGAGCCTTAGAGAAAATTTCTAGGGTTTGTGGTCTTCCCTAAACCATCATGACTATTTAGTTGAAGACATAAACTTTTGCTAGCCATTTGGTTTGTGTTCATCCCAAAACCACCAGTTCAGAGAACACATTCAACCATTGGTAGTTGTACACTTCTAGATTTTAGCTCTCTTCTTGGACTCACATACACCCCTTCAGATCAAGAGGGGGAATGTTGGAAACCTAATATGTTAGGGTTATGGCTATTCACTTGAGAAGAAATATGAAAATACAAGTTATAGGAACGATCATCGAGAGTCTAAGAGACCTCTTGGAAGATGAATCCAAATATCATCATCTTGTATTGGTATGTGTATTGTATTAATGCAAACAATGTTGAATTGGTGTTCAACACCTCCTTCGGGACTCGCGACATGGTTTAAAAGCCTCCCGTGGATCCATTAACTCTGGCGGTGATGAGTTTACCAATCACCCGAGGGTTTTGGTCTAACGACAATCGTACTGCCACTAAACTGGTATCAGAGCGAAAGGTTACAGGTTCGAGTCCGCTCGATTGGTGTCGAGTATCTCAATTGGTACTGAGGGGGAGATTGTTGAATTGGTGTTCAACACCTCCTTTGGGACTCGCAACATGGTCTAACAGCCTCCCATGGATCCATTAACTCTGGCGGTGATGAGTTTACCAATCACCTGCGGGTTTTGGTCTAATGACAACCGTACTGCCACTAAACAAAATTGTTGGCATGTTTTCAGAAAGAAGGCAGAGTATGATGGTTGGCATGTTTAACAAGCAGAGTATTTTTGTCATTGATGGCAAGATTAGATTATTCCTATGGAAAGATCAGATTATTCCTGTCATTGATGGCATCGATGGAAAAACAGGAACATAAGTAATTTCAGGAAGACCAGCAACACAACTCACACAGATTCAATAAGTTCAGGAAGACTAGCAACGTAACAATGATCGAATGACAAGATCGAAGTATTGGTCAAACTCCATTTTGGAGTTTTGGCTATCGAGATTTAAGATATCGGGAGATGGAAATGTCAAGGCTCTTTACAACAGGAGTCCCAAAATCGCGAAATGCGAAATGCTAATATGATTGGTCAAACTCCATTTCGGAGTTTTGGCTATCGAGATTTCGGATATCGGGAGATGGAAATGTCAAGGTTCTTTACAACAGGAGTCCCGAAATCCCGAAATGTGAAATGATGAAATCTCATCAACCGTCCATCTCAGGGGGTTTTGTGAGTCACCCGATCACTTCGTATTTTCAAAAATCGGGAGATGGAGATGTCAAGAAATCCTACTATAGGAGTCCCGAAGTCACGAACCCCAAAATCGCGATATGCGAAATCGCGAAGATATCTGGACCGTCGAATCATCTAGAATGTGGACTGTTGATCCAACTCCCTTTCAGAGTTTTGGAAATCGGGAGATGGAGATGTCAAGAACTCCTACCATAGGAGTCCCAAAGTCGTGAACCCCAAAATCGCGATATGCGAAATCATGAAGAGATCTGGACCGTCGAATCATCTAGAGTGTGGACTGTTGATCCGACTCCATTTCGGAGCTTCGAATATCAGGACATGGAGCATCAAGAAACTCTACCATAGGAATGCCGAAATCCCGAAATGCTGAAAAGAGAAACACGTTTTGGCTCAACCTATGGTCGCAACCATTGGTCACATCGACAGAAGATGAAGGAAGGAGCTAGTTTAAACAAGCTCCATTTTGGAGTTTCGGGGATCAGGACATGGAGAGTAACAAAATCTTTAGCACAGGGATCCCGAAATACCGAAATGCGAATTGGAAAAATAAACGCAAGATCACATGAAGTCAATCCAACGGTGCAGGGGATTTTGGGCACGATCAGAGGGCTAATGTTTCTCCTCGCAGTCTAACTGCTGGAAACCATTGATGGTCTCTGCCAAAGGATTTGAAGAGACTTCTGTGTGATCACCAGAGGAGCTGAAGGGTCTCCAAGCTTCTTCCAGTGACTGAAGAAGATTCTTAGAGGGACTGACAAGTGGATGAGCATTGAAGTTTGTAACTGAAGCAGAAAGTATAAGCTCAACTATGCTAGAGAAGACGAAGAGTCTCGACTGCCAGAGAGGCTGAGGAATCTTAGCATTACATCTAGTGATGCTGAACGCGTGGGAAAACCACCAGAGAAGCTGAAGGGTTACTATGATGATCAGACAGAGCACATGAGATGTGGAATAGATTAACGCGGTGTGAACAGGCAGAGGCATGGCGTACATTACATGCACAAGGTGCACAGAAGCTATAAGTACACGACACATAGAAGTGATGACGTTGTTGTTGCTGAGGTGAAGTAATGCAGGTGTGAAGAAGTAAAAGGGTGGTGCAACAACTAAAATGGACAGGAAACAAAAAGTGCATTGAATGGGAATGGCACACAGAGCACAAAATCCTAAAGAACAGAATGGGCAATGGATGCATGCAGGAACACAGTGAGGAAGACTGAGTAGCAAAATCTTGCAGAACAGTGATGAGACTGGTAAGTTGTTATTGAACACTATATCACTGTAATAGGTTTCATTATTTCATATTTATAATCCAGGGTGGTAGGGAGGTGCTAGGGAGGACTGGTGTCCTCAGAGGTTCAAGTGGGTGCTTGAACACAGGGAGTTCTAGCTTCCTTCTAGTTGGTGCTAGAAAAACCAGGGAGTTGGTGCTTCCTTCTAGTTGGTGCTAGAGAAACCAGGGAGTTGGTGCTTCCTTCTAATGGGTGCTAGAGAAAATAGAGAGTTGGTTCTCTCAGCAAGTTGCAGCTTGCAAAAACAGAGGTTGTAGCCTCACAATGAGTTGGTGCTCATATGTATGATAATGTAAAGAATGTAAATAATACTTATCATATAAAGAAGAAGAGGTTTTTACCCTGTATGGGTTTCCTTGGGAAATATCCGTCTCTGTGTTTCTCACATATGTGACTGATGTTGAATGTGCCATTGTTTATTTCCCTGCATGATTGTGATCATCATTGAGTGCCTTGTAAAGATTTTAAAAGAATCATGATTGTTTAAGCACGGTAGCAACTGATTCACCCCCCCTCTCAGTTGTCCAACAATTGGTATCAGAGCTGGCCCATTTTATCTAAAGGTAGATCCTAGAGATTAAACATGTCAAGCCATGAAGGAAATTCAACCAATAAGGCCCCACTGTTCAATGAAACAAACTTTGCCTTCTGGAAAGTTAGAATGAGAACCTACATAATGGCTTTAGGTGCAGATGTCTGGGATGTGGTAGACACTGGTTATATAAAGCCAGTTGTGCTAGCTAATAAGGATGACAAGCTAGAATTTAGCTTCAACGCTAAGGCTATGAATGCTATCTTGAGTGGGCTTGTAGAAGAAAAATTCGTGAAAGTTATGCACCTAGGATCTGCCAAAGAAATGTGGGACAAACTCATTAGCAGTTATAAAGGTAATGAAAAGGTAAAGGATGCCAAGCTTCAAACCTACTGAATACAGTTTGAACAACTGAAGATGAAGGAAGATGAAACTATTGGAAAATATTTTCTAAGAGTAGAAGAAATGGTAAATGCAATGAAGGCACTTGGTGAAACAATTGAGGAACCTTCTTTAGTTCAGAAAATCTTGAGATCTCTCCCAGATAGGTTCAACCCGAAGGTCTCTGCTATAGAAGAACTTAATGATCTAAAAACCTTGGAGTTTGATCAACTTCTAGGAACATTGACTGCATATGAAATGAGAATAGTTAAAGATAAACCCACCTCTAGAGAAGCATCATTTAAGGCAGACAAGAATGAGGATTCTGAGCCCGATGAAATTGAAGCAAAATTTGTGAAGAGACTGAAGAAGGGATTAGGAAAATACAAAGGTAAAATTCCTTTCAAATGCTTCAACTATGGTAGGATAGGTCATTTTGCAAATAAATGTCCCCACAAAGGAAAGGATCAGACTTGTGATGATGAGGAAAAATACAAACACAGAAATTTCTTTAAAGAAAATAACTTTAAGAAGAAAAGTCTTTGCGTAAACAATGATGATAATCCTTCAGGTGATGAAGACAATGATTCATCTATTGAAGATAAACTAAATGACTTCATACTTATGGCCAAATAGGACTATGACAATAACAACACAGGGAGTGATGTTAATGAAGAAGAAGCTGTGGTTGACATGGAAGGAGCACTGATCAGTGCACTGGAAGAGATTGACAGACTAAGAATCAAGAACAAAAAGCAAAGACAATTGTTGATACAGTTTGAGAAAGACAGTAAAGAATCTGATGAAGACCTTGTCCTACTAAAAGTAGAATTGGAAGAGGCAAAGAAAATCGAAGAGATTTTGAAACAATAGCTATCAGAAAAGAAGGCAAGATGTGAAGCATTAGAACAAGAAGTAGTGAAAATGAGGAAAGAAATGGAGAAGTTTCAAGCCTTGTATAATCAGAATCTATCAAGTATCAAAGCCTCAGAAGGATTAGCCACCATTCTGAATCAACAAAGGAATCCAAAGCTAAAAACTGGCTTGGGTTATGAAGAGGAATCAAGTAGTGGCAAGCCATCAAATGAAGAACCCATCAAGTTTGTCAAAAGTACAACCAATGAAACAAAGGAAGACAATCAACCGCCCAGGACGAGTGAAGAAAAAGGTGCCAGGACTGAATCTGTAGAACGAAGAAACAATGCGTTCTCTGCTAAAAGACGTCATCAGCAAGGAAGAAATCGATTTGCTCAAAGAAGACAACCATTTTCCAGGTACAAAGAATTTTTCTATGGCTATTGTTTCTACTGTTCTAACTTTGGTCACAAAGCTGTAAATTGTTCCTTAAGACTTAGACATGAGAAATTAATATTTCAAAGGAATAAATACCTGCCACAACAAAGAATGATGCAGCCAAGTAACAAACCTTCACAGATTGCCAATTGCCAAATTAAGTCCAGGGACATGCAACTAAAGAGGTCAAGAAATAATCAACAGTCAATGAGTAGACAATGTTGCACCAATAAGTTTGACCTGTTGAACAATGAGATTAAATGCTACATCTGTCATAACTATGGACACAAATCTATTGACTGTCGTTTAAGGGAATATGAACCAGATTCGAAATCCCCTGCTGAAAATGTCAAGTTTTGGATGAAGAAGGAAAGTGACAAGTGTGGATTAGTGTTGTCCGCTCAAAGAAAAATGAACCCTTGGTATATAGACAAAGGATGCTCCAAACACATGATGAGAGACAAAGGCAAGTTTCTATCTCTAAGTGAAAGAAAATCAGGAAACATAACCTTTGGAAATGATGCTCCAGGGAAAATAAAGGGCAAAGGAATGGTGAGCTTAAGTAATGGAAAAGGAAAATCCCAAGATGTTCTACTTGTAGATGGGCTGAAACATAATCTACTTAGTGTAAGTCAAATGTGTGACAGAGGATGTGAAGTGGTGTTCACGTCCAAGGGCTGCAAGATAAAATCTGTAACCTCAGGACAAGTGGTGGCCAAAGGCATAAGGACATAAAATAATGTATATGTGCTGAAAGAAAATAGAGAAGAATGACATCTAAGAAGACATGATGAAAGTTGGTTATGACATAGGAGACTTGGACATCTAAACTTTGACGACTTAATCAAACTCAACAAACTCGAGGTAGTAAAAGATCTTCTGAGGATATCAAAGCCCTAAGATTCAATTTGTAAACCCTGCCAAGTAGGGAAGCAAAACAGGACATAGTTTAAGTCCAAGAGTTTTACTTCAACAAAAAAACCACTCCAACTAGTTCATATGGATTTATGTGGACCATCAAGACAGGAAGGCACAGGGAAAGAAAAATACTTCATGCTAATTATCAATGATTACTCCAGACTTACTTGGGTTGCCTTTCTCAAAGAAAAAACTAAAGCATTTGAGAAGTTTAAAATATTTAAGGCTTTAACTGAGACTCAAATAGGGAAGAGGTTAAAGGTAGTAATATCAGACCAGGGAGGAGAGTTTATGTCAATATACTTCAAGGAATTCTACGATGAGCATGGGATCAAGAGAGAATACACAATCCCAAGAACTCCACAACAAAATGGAGTAGTTGAGAGGCAAAACAGAACAGTGCGGGAAATGGCCAGGTCAATGATGAATGAGAAGAACATTGGTCAAACCTACTGGGTAGAAGCAATACACACATCAGTCCATGTTCTTAACAAAGTCCACCTCAGACCACAAAGTGACAAGACACCTTATGAACTGTGGTTTGGAAGACCTGCTTCAATTAAACACTTCAAAGTCTTTGGGAGTAAATGCTACATAAAGAATAATGATGAAAACCTTGGAAAATATGATGACAAGGCTGATGAAGGTATCTTCTTGGGGTATGCTACAAACAGTAAAGGATACAGATGCTATAATAAGAGGCTGAATAAAATGGTTGACTGTATTGATGTAAAAGTTGATGAAGGAATCCCAGCAAGAGAGATGTATAGAAATGAGTCTTCTACATAAGACACAGCTGAAGCTGAAGATGAACATGTCCAAGAATCAGAAAACGAAGACTCTGAATCAGATCAAGACTCAGACACTTAGACAGACTCAAATAAACAGTCAACTTCAAATTCCTCCTCCAGAATCATTCAAAAGAATCATCCTGCAAGTCAGATAATTGGAGAAAAAGATAAAGGTGTACAAACCAGGAGAAAGCTAATCAAAACCACCGAACAATCTCATATAGCTTTCATATCCATGTTGGAACCCAAGAATTTCAATGAAGCCAACAAAGATGATCACTGGGTTAAAGCAATGAATGATGAACTTGATCAGATTGAGAAAAACAATATGTGGGAGATGGTTCATAGCCCCGAAGGTAAAAACGTCATTGGCTCCAGATGGATCTTTAAGAATAAGTTGAATGAGAAAGGACAAGTTGTTAGGAACAAAGCAAGGTTAGTCTGTAAAGGATATGCTCAGATAGAAGGACTGGATTATGATGAAACATTTGCACCTGTAGCAAGATTAGAAGCTATTAGAATGTTTCTTGCCTATGCTTGTCATAAAAGGTTTAAAGTCTATCAAATAGATGTCAAGTCAGCGTTTCTAAATGGAGATTTAAGTGAAGAAGTCTATATGGAACAACCAAATGGTTTCAAACTGACTGATAACCCTGACTTAGTATGCAAGCTGAAGAAAGATTTATATGGGTTAAAATAAGCTCCTCGAGCCTGGTATCACAAACTGGATACGTATCTTAAAGGCAAAGGGTTCAAGAGAGGAACAACTGACAACAATCTGTATATTAAAACAGAGGATAATAATTTGCTCATCGTATTGGTCTATGTGGATGACATCATCTTCGGATGTAAGAAGGATCCATTGGTACAATGGTTTGCTTCTACCATGGAATCTGAGTTTGAAATGTCCATGATAGGAGAACTGCCATTTTTTCTTGGTCTACAAATTACTCAGAGGTCCGAAGGGATGTTCATTTCTCAAGAAAAATATCTAAGAGAAATGTTGAAAAGGTTTCAAATTTAAGATTCTAAACCTATGGGCACACCTATTGTTACTGGCTACAAATTAAGCAAGAATGATGACTCACCTAATGTTGATCAGCATTCATATAGGTCAATGATAGGCAGCTTGTTGTACATCACATCATCTCGCCCAGACATAATGCATGCTGTAGGAATGGTTGGAAGATATCAGTCTCCACCTAAACAAAGTCACTTACTAGCTATCAAAAGAATATTTAGGTATTTGAAAGAAACAATGACTTATGGTCTGTGGTATCCCAAAAATCAGAATTTTCAGTTAACTGCTTATTCAGATGAAGATTGGGCAAACTATGTTGATAAGAGAAAAAACACCAGTGGAGGAGCATTCTTCCTGGGTGACTCATTAGTAGCATGGCTTAGTAAAAAGCAAGGTTCCATTTCTTTATCAACCACAGAGACAGAGTAAATTGCTGCTGCTACCTGTTACACTCAGGTATTATGGATGATTCAGACACTTGCAGACTTGGAGGTAAAATATGCTGCACCGATCCCAATTCATTGTGATAATACTAGTGCCATCAGTGTGTCTAAGAATCCTGTATTCCACTCTAAGACCAAGCATATTCCCATAAAATACCATTTTCTGAGAGAGTAGGTCACTAATCAGGTTGTTCAGGTCCAATACATTCCAACCACAGAACAAATTGCAGACATCTTTACTAAACCCCTAACTAAGACACCTTTTGAATATCTCCGACAGAAGCTTGGTGTCATTTTGTCTCACACCTAAAAGAGTCCATCTTGTTAGGGGGAGTTTTGTATTGTTTGAATATCTAATGCCTCCTAAAATTACTGCAATAGCTCAGGGGGAGCATGTCTCTTCTTTGACATTGATGTCAAAGGGGGAGAAAGTGTGATGATTTCAAGATGTTATAGTGGTGTAGTTGCATCATGGGGTTGCCATCAATGCCAAAGGGGGAGATTGTTGGCATGTTTTCAGATAGAAGGCAGAGTATGATGGTTGGAATGTTTAACATGTAGAGTATTCTTGTCATTGATGACAAGATCAGATTATTCCTATGGAAAGATCAAATTATTCCTGTCATTGATGGCATCGATGGAAAAATAGGAACATAAGTAATTTCAGGAAGACCAACAGCACAACCACACAGAGTCGATAAGTTCAGGAAGACCAGCAATGCAAAAATGATCGAATGACAAGATCGAAGTATTGGCCAAACTCCATTTTGGAGTTTTGGCTATCGAGATTTCAGATATTGGGAGGTGGAAATGTCAAGGCTCTTTACAACAGGAGTCCCGAAATCGCGAAATGTGAAACGTCGATATGATTGGTCAAACTCCATTTCGGAGTTTTGGCTATCGGGAGATGGAAATGTCAAGGTTCTTTACAATAGGAGTCCCGAAATCGCGAAATGCCGAAATCTTGTCAACCGTCCATCTCAAGGGGTTATGTGAGCCATTCGATCACTTCGGAGTTTTGGAAATCGGGAGATGGAGATGTCAAGAACTCCTACTATAGGAGTCCCGAAGTCGCAAACCCCAAAATCACGAAGAGATCTGGACCGTCGAATCATCTAGAGTGTGGACTGTTGATCCGACTCCCTTTCAGAGTTTCAGAAATCGGGAGATGGAGATGTCAAGAACTCCTACCATAGGAGTCCCGAAGTCACGAACCCCGAAATCACGATATGAAAAATCGTGAAGAGATCTGGACCGTCGAATCATCTAGAGTGTGGACCGTTGATCTGACTCCATTTCGGAGATTTGAATATCGGGACATGGAGTGTCAAGAAACTCTACCATAGGAATGCCGAAATCCCAAAATGCCGAAAAGTGAAACACGTTTTTGCTCAACCTGTGGTCGCAACCATTGGTCACATCGGTAGAAGATGAAGGAAGGAGCTAGTTCAGACAAGCTCCATTTCAAAGTTTTGGGGATCGAGACATGGAGAGAAACGAAATCTTTACCATGGGGATCCCGAAATATTGAAATGCGAATTGGCGAAATAAATGCAAGATCACATGAAGTCAATCCAACGGTGCAGGGGATTTTGGGCATGATCGGAGGGCTAATGTTGTTCCTCAGAGTCTAACTTCCGGAAACCATTGATGGTCTCTGCCAAAGGATTTGAAGAGACCTCTATGTGATCGTCAGAGGAGCTAAAGGATCTCCAAGCTTCTTCCAGTGAATGAAGACGATTCTTAGAGGGATTGAGAAGTGGATGAGCATTGAAGTTTGTAACTGAAGTAGAAAGTATAAGCTCGACTATGCCAGAGAAGACGAAGAGTCTCGACTGCCAAAGAGGCTAACGAATCTCAGCATGACATCCAGTGATGTTGAATGCATGGGCAAACCACCAGAGAAGCTGAAGGGTTACTATGATGATCAGACAGAGCACTCGAGATGTGGAAGAGATTAACATGGTGTGAACAGGCAGAGGCATGGCGTACTTTACATGCACAAGGTGCACAAAATCTATAAGTACACGGTACATAGAAGTGATGACGTTGTTGTTGCTGAGGTGAAGTAATGCAGGTGTGAAGAAGTAAAGGGGTGGTGCAGTAGCTGAAATGGATAGGAAACAAAAGGTGCATTGAATGGGAATGGCACACAGAGCAAAAAAGGCAGAAGAACAGAATGGGCAGTGGATGCATGCAGGAAGACAGTGAGGAAGACTGAGTAGAAAAATCTTGCAGAACAATGATGAGACTGGTAAGTTGTTATTGAACACTATATCACTGTAATAGGTTTCAGTATTTCATAGTTATAATCCAGGGTGGTAGGGAGGTTCTATGGAGGACTGGTGTCCTCAGAGGTTCAAGTGGGTGCTTGAACATAGGGAGTTGTAGCTTCCTTCTAGTTGGTGCTAGAGAAACTAGGGAGTTGGTGCTTCCTTCTAGTTGGTGCTAGAGAAACCAGGTAGTTGTAGCTTCCTTCTAGTTGGTGCGAGAGAAATCAGGGAGTTGGTGCTTCCTTCTAGTTGGTGCTAGAGAAACCAGGGAGTTGGTGCTTCCTTCTAGTGGGTGCTAGAGAAAATAGAGAGTTGGTGCTCTCAGCAAGTTGCAACTTGCAAAAACAGAGGTTGTAGCCTCACAATGAGTTGGTGCTCATATGTATGATAANAGAAAATAGAGAGTTGGTGCTCTCAGCAAGTTGCAGCTTGCAAAAACAGAGGTTGTAGCCTCACAATGAGTTGGTGCTCATATGTATGATAATGTAAAGAATGTAAATAATACTTATCATATAAAGAAGAAGAGTTTTTTACCCTGTATGGGTTTCCTTGGGAAATATCTGTCTTTGTGTTTCTCACATATGTGACTGATGCTGAATGTGCCATTGCTTATTTCCTTACATTCTTGTGATCATCATTGAGTGCCTTGTAAAGATTTTAAAAGAAGCATAATTGTTTAGGAATGGTAACAACTAATTCACCCCCCCTCTCAGTTGTCCAACAAAGTTTTCAATGTTTATCTAAATTTGTGTGTATTCCAACAAGTTGCATCATACTCTTTCTAAAAAATTTCATAATCTGACCAATAAGATCCCAAGGTGGAGGATATTTTGACTAATAAAACACAAATGGACCATCAAGAAACTCTATTTCATCAACAAGAGTGGAGATATCCCACTTAGGTAGATTCCTTGACACATATGAATGAATATCAATTGGTACAGGAGAAAAATGCAAGGTCTGTCCATCATCACTAAATAATGGAGTTGAACTTCCATGAGAATTTGAAACATGAGGATTGGATGAGCCATTAATAAGAGAATCATCATGTGTAACATGAGCACTTGATGAGCCATTGTTAAGAGGGTCCTAAAAAATTGAAGAAACATATAAAATAGGAACACTACATGAGTCATCAATATAGTCCATATAAACCATAGGAGTCTACCCAGTTACTATAGAAGGAGATTGAAATAGTAATCATAGAAGTAGAGAGAGGACCAACATAATACTGTGAATGATAAGGGTCCATGATCCGGATTTATGTAGGAACACAATGAAATACAGAAATACACATAAACGCAGAGATGTAGCGGAAAAAAGACTTCATTTCATTAATAACAAATGACTAAAATATGCTTACAGACAGAATGGAAATAAACTATCTAGGGCGCTGGTAGCTTATCTCTGAGAAGAGATGTGGCAGCTACTGGCCTCTGAACTGTGTTACAATGAGGCTCGAAGGCCTATTATTATTGAGAAACAATGGAAAACCCTAAACATCCAAAGACCTAACCCTAGGAGATGAAACGCCAAGACTATGGGCCTCGTTTGGGTAAGTTGGTACATCAACTTCCCGGGGATGTAACTTTGGCATACGATCTCCGTTTGACGCGTTCCATACCTCATTAGAAAGATCTATCTGAGGACTACAACTTTTGGGTGAGCAACATGAACTATGATCCATGTTGCTCCCTATTTTCCCAAAAAACGTCGTTTAAGGCCTCAAAACAGCTCCGGAAGTTCAGGACCCGAAAAACTGCTAAAAATAGTAAACTGTGTGGAAACTGAAAAACTGAAAGAAGCAATGGTGGGGGTCCAAGTGGAATATTTGGGTGGCCACCAATATCCACCTAGATCATTCCTCCCCCCTTAGGAAGCAATGGTCCCCATTGCGTTGAGTTCCTCCATGAGATGAGGAAACTTTTGTTGAACTTGGTCCCTGGTGAGCCACTTGCCTTGGTGAAGGAGTTGGCCTACATTAACAACTTGATATAGTGGTATCCTTTGTTTTCAGGTGTGCTTGATCTGTGTATCCATGATCTGATCAATTCTGGATTGTTCCATGCAGTCTGG